>QVNW01002336.1:0-14558 GCA_014825475.1 Pseudomyrmex flavicornis
TTTCGAGATTGCGCGCGCGACGAATTCCGCCTCGTACGAGAGAGAAAGAGAGAGCTTCGCATTCTCGATCGCGATTTTTCGACTTGCCCGCCGGCGGTTGCTTTAACTGTGTTCATCTAAGTACGGAGTCGAGTGCGATTACTATTGTCTGCGCGACCTGGAATAGTCAAGGGCGCGCGCCTACTTGGCAAAGCAATATTGTATTCGAAAGAGAGCGCCGCTCAGCAAGGCTCACGCCCGCGGTAAGGCTCCGAGGACCCTCATGAGAGATAAAGGCTTGCATATACTTACTGAGTATGTGTACGCTGCAGTTTCTACGAGCTGCTGAAATTTTGTCCGTCGCTTAATAAGATCGCCCCTCGTCTCGATGCCTGCATCAATGCGTTATTTGACGTTTTGTTGTGCATTGCGCAATTGCATGCGTTTTCCGACAAGTAAAAGCCATTTCCTGATGAAAAAGCTCTTGTACTTGTTCGTTTTAATCTTAATTTTCTCTATCGAAACGAATTGCGGATATATAAATTACATTTGCAATATGTTGACAACTATTAATTACATTTTATTAGTTTACTTTATCTCCGTATATTTCGTCGAAATCATATTAATTTGTGTTGCGACGATATTTATCGCGCTCCAGTAATTTTCATCGTGCATTTAATTGTCTCGTGAACGTTTGCGGAAGAAAAACGTATATATCGGAGTGCTTAGTGCGACATCGCGAAGGCAACGACAATTTCAAAACTACGACATTAAGTACACTGTGAGCGCACAGCCAAAGGCGCTGGAACGGCCCTCTTGTGTTCATTGTTTCGTCGTCCGCATCCCCCGTCGAATTCCTTGTCCCTCTTTCCGTCGTGCCCGCCAACTCCCGTCAGATCTCTTTCGGAGGCCGACAGACCGTGCCTCTCTCGTCTGCGCTCTCTCGTCTCATCGCCTGCCGGCACCACAGCGACTTTCAGAGCGAAGGGCTCATTTTCATTAAGAATTAAAGTTGAAGTCCGAGGGAAAAAAGTTTCTATTCGCCTTTTCCATGCAAATGAGATCGCGCTATCTCGCGCTCGCTCGAAAACTATCTCGATTTCAGCTAATGCGGAACCGCGAGGATCCACCGTGAGATAAAAAACTTTCTCGGAGATCTCTCGGGGGAGAGGTTATCCCGGACTTGAATCATTAGCGAATCACCGCCGTTGGGATACGAGCACTCCTTTTTCTTGATTAACCGAATGAAATAAATTAATCCGCGATTGTCGAGAGAGCGAAATTTCTCGTTGCTCGGATAATAATAATTATTTAGGGATGGACGACTTACGCGGAGCTGCTGACAGCGATGATCGATAAATGACTTTGTGTGACGGGGACTTGATTTCTCAAGTGCCTTAAGATTTTTCACGTTGTGTGCCAGATCGTTGCGTGATCGACGCGCGCGCGCGCGCGACGATTGTGAATATCTCAGGTAACGCGGCGAAAGTTAATTAACTCGCTTAACGGAACAAAACGCAGATATCGACACTCGCGCTGGCAACACTCGCGGAACAATCAGAATGGGATTTAAGCTCGCGCGGCGCTTGCGTAGCTCTGCGCCATGTATTTCCTCATTTCAACGTCGTCTGTAACGCCGATAATTAAGCGACTGCTCTAATGAATCCCTATTCGCATGACTAATTTGCGCGATAAACTGACTAAATAATAATCCGCGATATTTCTCCCCGGGGGAAAGCCTGCAGCGCGGTCGGTCGGTTGCACCACATTGTGAAATATATCGGCGAAGCATATTGTCGAAGTGCTCTCATATCAGACTACCTACTAATTTGATAGATCGACGCATCCAATATGTCTCTTCAATAAGATGATCCTCGTTATATAAATGTTGTTTCCGAAGTGGTATAACATACCTATATATTTCTTGCCAAATTGCCCGTCCTACGTAGCAGCTATAATTCTGTTTTTTTTTCTTAATTATACATGTGAAAAAAGTATTTGTGTATTACACGTACAAAAAATTTTAAAGAAAATTAAAAAGTCAGATATTGCCGTGCTATTGACTTGTAAAGCTGCATGTCACATATCAACAAGCTGTTCTCTCTGTTGAACAATCGAATGTGGATCTGTAAGAACGCGAGAACCACGCGTCGAGTTTGACTCCAAAGGTCGCGTCAGCGGTTAATTAACTCTCAACCGCGGCGACGCAACGCGGGACAAAGCGGACGCGAATTGATGCGGCGCTATACTTTAACGTTGATATTTTTCTACGCGCGTGATTCCCGCGGCCCCGACAAAACGACCTCATTCATCCGGTCCATTAGCCTTGAGTGCGAGCATATTTTTCGACGAATTCCGAAAGCGTCCCCGGATGCGCGCACCCGCTTCCGCCGCCCCGAAATGAGAGACCGTGACCATCGACGTAGCGCATTTTGTTAATTGAAATCGTTTCATCGATCACAAGCAACAAACGGTCCCTTTACGCAATGAGATAACTGGAGGGAGGGAAGAGTTGCGCTCTGACCGGTGGACGAGAAGGGAGGGCGGGCACGCGGGAGATACTCCGTGGCTCTCAGTGTGGTATGCGAGGGGGGGTTGAACATCGAGGGGTGGACTTTAAGCTTGTGACAAATGCTCCGGCGTCACGAATCGTTTTCCTAGGCGTCGTATAAATTAATAATTACCCGGCGTCGCTATTACCGGAATTAATGCCGCTGATATTATGCCGGTTGTTTTACCGATAATTCACCGCGAACGTTGTGATACACTCTGATCAGAAAAATCGTAGGACCCGAAGCGCGGCACAAGTTTTGTCCCGTCTGGCGTGCGTTCGCGATCGCCGACCGATTAGACGTGACGAATTTTCGGGTGGTTTTCGCGAGCTCCTTGATTAAATCGGAGCGGACGGGTTTTTGACGGACGATTCGACGCGCGACTCGCCCGCCGCGCCCGCCGGTTATTTAATATTCGTCCGGCGCGAGGTGTCAATAAAATAACGATCTCCCATCAGGGTGTCACGAGAGACGAGATAAATATGGGTATTTGTGCGCGGCAGATAATGCAAACAAACCCACGGTGAGTTATGTTTCCCGCTGTATATACGGTTTGTCCGCAATTGCGATACGCTCCCCGTTAAATTTGCTTTGAATTACCGCCGATAGTGCGACACGGTCTGGGTTATTATTAGTCCGTGATTCGCGTACGGTCCATTAACATGACCTTGCGCGATCGACGTTTTCGATCCTAATCGAAGCTTCTTCTCGTAAATCCCAGTCGGAATTCCGCGACACTTCTGCGATATATTATCTGTACTAGTGTCTCTACAAACGAACACTTTGCTCTCTTATTTCAATATAGAATTTCGACCAACGAGATATCTCTTTTTTTTTTTTTTTTTTTTTTAAGTTCACGTTAATTTTAACGAGAAAAGGGAAGAAAAAAAATAAGCTGAAAAATTGCAAGAGTTTTAAAGGATTTTACAAGATTTTATGTATGTATGAAATTTTTCTCGAACTTCTCAGAATAGCTTAATTTACATCACACGATATATCATTAACGCGCTAAGAGAATCCCGACTATACTGCTCGCTTCCTTCGACCGACCAACTGAGAATTTAACGTGGCGCTATATCACGATGCGAACTCAACTCGAGCGCGTACGTAGAGGTATAGGCGATACCCACTAAGACGTCATGATACACATCGAGCTCGATGTCTTGACAGTGGGGAGCAGGATGATCTTACGATCCACGATGTCAAGTGATTACAGCTATTTTGTGCCACTTGTACTTATTAGGGGTGATACGCCGGTCCGGGCGGCCATTATGAATGCCATCTGAATCTCGGCCTCTTGAATGCCTCCATTTACCATTAAGCACATTACTATTATCCTATCACGCGCTCACTCGGCCAAAGGGACTTCTTTGGTTTGGCCATGATGCACGAAGCCATTTGTGCAAAGTGGCCGTTCATTACTAAATTATGCCGGTTTTATAGCATTACATTAAACCCAGCCTCGTCGAGAAGAGTCGGTAGGTACCGGCCTTCGAAAAAACTCGCGTCGCGAGACGGAGGTTACTCGCACGAGTTTTCGCCGTTCTGATTTTTTTCTTCTTTTCTCTTTCTCTTACTCTCTCTCTCTTTCCCCCCTTCCTCGGTTTCCCCTCTTTGCTTTCGCGTAAGCGCATCAAGCATACTATGGACTCCCGAGCGTTTGTTTCAAGCGCGCGGCCACTTAGCTTCCTCCTCTAATAACCGCAACACTGTTACCGACAGTCGTGTCTGTAATGCGCATATAATTAATGATAATAATGCGGCCGCGAGCGGCCGACTACATCGCTCCGCCTGGTTTTTGTCCGTTGCACGATACGTTCCATAATGAACCACCAAAGATGTCAGAACCAGTTCTGTATCTGCTTTCGGGTTGCAACATCGGCCGAACGTATACGTGTCTGTTGGATTACCAATGTGAGCGTTCGCCCGCGATTCAGCCAACGCGTTATGAACACTATATAGTCGTCGAGTTGTCGCTGAAGAATATATATAGCTCTTTGATACACAAGCGTTGGAAGGGAAACGCTTGTATCTATTCCAAAATCGGCATTGATCGCCAAAACTTCACAAATTGTTTTATTTCTTACATATTTATAATATATTGTACGTCATATACGATAAGTAAATAAATAAATTTTGCATACGCGACGATCACGCGGCTGATCATTTCAATTTAAAATATGATTTTTCGATGAGAGACTCCGTTACCAGAAGTTTTCAAAGTTACACTGGTAATTTGAATTATCAGAGTGGACATTATACTAGATTAGTATTCAATGAGAAAGCAACACACATAAATACAATTATTGTACTTTTCTACTTTTGTTTTTTGTTTTTTTGTTTTTTTTTTTATCTGGTTTTTACAAGTCTAAAAACTGATGTTTTTTTGAAATGCCGTTTTACTACTCGCTCTCTTATTACGTTCCTCTCTTTTCGATTGTAATCTAGTAGATTGTAATCTAGGCAGCAAGCACTGCCTGCGGAGAGCGGCGCGCGATACACTCGGGACACACGCGTATTCGTAACAGCGCGTACACTCAATATTTCCATTCGCTTCGAACGTTTCACTTACGAGACGAGACGATCGCGCTGGGACCGTCGAATTTTTCGTGCTACCGGCACACAGCGTGTGCGATGCCCGTGCCGCAGGATGCTTTGGGTACAAAACACGTGTCGGTAATTCAGCACAAACAGTCGCCATATAACTTTTATTTGCAAGATCGACGAGTAGCCTGATTGCAATCAGGCAAACGTGACCGAAAAATCCCGACGTGCGTTTTATATGGAGACCCAGTTTCGCCAGCGGCGACGCACTTTATTTCCTCCCTTTTCTCTACGGCTTTATATCGCGTAATACATACTTTATGCCGCGGTATTAAGGGGTGCCCGTTCTCTCTCTCTCTCTCCCTCTCCCTCTCTTTCTCTGTCTCCCTCTTCTTCTCTCGCCCTCACTGACACGTACGACCGACTCGTATTTGAATACGGGCTGTCCGCCGAAGATAACCAACGGCCTAGCTGACCGTCCCCTCGCACCCTGACGACCGCAGCGTCGGTCGGGGGAGGTGCGCAGCGATGATCCAGCGGCTTTTAATAATATTTCCGAATTTTTTTTTTCTGATTCACTACACCGCGGCTCATAGACGATTCTCTGTGACATTTTTTTTTGGCGCGGTACTCTAATCCCAAAGTATTGCGCTCTTTTTGAAAGCGATTTGTGAAATATAAATAGACGGTAGCGCATCGAAATGACTTTTGCTTGTGTCGCGCGGGTTCAGCTCTCGCGCAGGAATGCTTGAATTTTTTCGCTTCGTCCCGAATCGTATCCTTTGCACGGCCCTCTTTCCATTTTGTCCTCGCGAAAAACTAAGTGAAATATGTCCGCCATCTGTCAGCATAACGGTCTAAGCTGATTATCACTGCTATCGCGTGTATATACGTGTGTATACATGTATTAACTGTAAATGTATTTTTGTTTTCTTCTTCGTACACATCAAATAAATAAGCTTTTTCTTTGCGCAAAACAAAAAGCTCAACGATGTTGATTAAATTCTGGTTTTTTTTCTTTGTAAGCCGCGGAGAGACGCTATTTCTGTTGCGCTGAGACTAAATCTTACAATACACAAATGAGAATTCATAAACGCCAATCTCGATACAAAAATAGTCGGTCGTTTCCCAATCATTGCTGCGTTGCAGCATTTGAGAATATGCAAATAATTCAATAATCTGCGAACATTTTTATTTCATACACACACGTACACACACTCGGGTTTAATAAACCGACAAAACAGATTTTATCATTTGCAATCATACGGCGAGCGCTTCCGTTCGCTATAGGATTTAATTCTGCGCTGGAAAAATTCTCATACTCAGGACGCGCGCGCGGCGTAATAGCGTTACAGAATGAGCGGCGCCGTACTTACATCAGGATCTCGATTATTTTCAGAGCCCCACGAGACAAGCTCGATGTCAATCAATAAAATATTCGATTCAAAGGGAATCTATCGTACTATCGCGCGCACCGCTGCGAATATAAAAATTTGTCCGCTACTGATATAAAGTTGGCTCAATTAAAAATGTAGTTGCAGGAAATGTAAACTTTTATTTTGGGGGAAAAAATTGTAATTCTCGCAACAAATCTCACCGGTCGTTTTTACATGTATTTCGCTTACGGCTGAGCAAATATTTATTCATCGAATCTAATTTTTCTGATAAGATGCAATCGCGCAAAATATTCATTCTGCATTTTCTTTCGCTATCAATCGCGCTATTTGTTATTTTAATGTGATGCGATATTAAAATCTCGAAAATGTTTTTTGTCTTCTTACAGCACACTACCACGTACTTTCACTTGACGTTATCGCGCCGATGCACGTTTTATATTTAACAGTCACGTGAGGCAGAAAGTTAGATAATCGGTAAATTTACAGCATTGATAACTGATTTAATGTACATGTGAAAATATTTACGCCATGTAAATGACTGTAATAAAATTTTGGCTTTTTCTCGATACTGCACTTTTATTAGAACACATTTTATTATATCGCGGGAGTGTTTATTATGTGCTTCGTAAAATTTACAGAAAGAATCGTTTATTTATCGTAATTTTGCAACATGTTGCTTCTGCATCGCGCTATCTTTTTTTTTTTTGTTTATCGCACAATGTAAGAATAAGATGGGACGCATGGTGCATTCGGGGGTTGCAACCACAATGCGGTTCGCTGCAAACGACTTTTTGCACACAGTCTGCCAACCGCTTCATTATCTCCAAAACTACAGAAAGGCGTACATATGATCGTTTCATTCGCATACAAAGTGAGCCTCCGCGTTCTTATGGTTATTTATCGAGCCGTCGATCCGCGGAAAGCCCAGGTAGGGGTGCTCGCCAACAAAGGAAAAAAAAGCGTTGCGTATGTGTGGCGCGGGTCGCCGCCATTTCTGATTGAATCCAGGCTTGGAGCTTATATTTTGTCATCCATTGGCGCCGTCGGCGGCGTGAGTGCAGCTAAAAGAGTCGAAACGGCGACAGCGGGGTGCAGTAAGGGGTGCAGAAGGGGGGCCGTTCGGGGAGTGAGCGCGCTTCGAATCGAGTGGGGACTGTTTGCCAACGCGAATTTTAAAATCACGAATTTTTAAAAAGCACCCCGCGGCCAGATTCTCTCCGCTAACGCGGTTACGTAGTCTCGATGCGAGAGTATATACGTATATCTATATGTACATATATATATATAGATATATCTATATCTACATATATATCTACACACCGTTGCCGCACTATACGCATTTATCCTGCATATCTGTAAATGCATTGAGCTACACCGGTCCCTCTACCGAAAAATTTGATCATTTTTCACCTTTCTTCTTCCTATCGAAATACTGGCGCGGAATGCCTCCGTGTATATCGTTTGCTTTTACTTCTCGCCTTATTGCTGCTAAATTAAATCTTTTTTAAATTTTTTCAGACATCTATGTAATAATTGAGGAAGTGTGTAATGCGTATGTGCGTAAGTATGCGCAATTTTAAGAAAATATTTTTTATGCTAGATTTTTATAAAATATAAAAATATATACATTTGTTCGCAAGATTGTACAAGAAAAGTGTTTTAACACTGGGTAAATAGTTCAGTGTTACGTTATTTATTTTCAACTTTTCGCCAAGTTACACGAGAAAATGTCACATGTGGTAGAAAATTTCTTCATTGACAAAAAAAATGAGTTTTATTCCATTTTTCTCTACGGTAGTAAAGTTTATCATAGCCGTACGATTAGTCATTTTGTGTTACGCATTGTTTGTTTCATACAAAGAACGGTGTTCTATATTCATAAAAATAATTACTGTTTACTAAGTAATTAACGTGTATGTGTATACCGTGTGTATGTGCGTGTGCATGTGTGTATGTGTGCGAAGAGAGAAATATATATATTGGGAGAAGAGAGAGAGAGAGAGAAAGCGCGTGAATATTTAGCAACAGGCGCTTCGGCGAAATACGCTTCACGTATTCGCGGAGGTTCCACTTTATTCGCGAGACAGCTCTATTTTTTATTCGCAAATAAATGTGTCCCCCTAAAAATAATATTTAACGTTCACGTAATGTGGAGCCCGCGGGACGGATGCGCGAGGAAGGTATATTTTGACAGCGTTGTACCGGCGCAATGTTTTTCTTCCCTTCGAGCAACATGGACGCGCGTTGAACTTTGTATTCCGCGCGAGGAGAAAATGATTAAAAACCTCACGGACTATTTATGTTTCGTGCCATCATCCAATTTCGGAATTCGGAAGGTAACTGCATAACACTCCGGAATCTGCCGCCGTTTTCGCCAATAAGAAAATTGTGAGCATCGACAGCTTAACGAGTTTGAAATTTATATTTATTTTCGGAGTATGATCTTCCGGCGGAAAAAAAAGAATAAAGAATATCGAAAATAAACAGAAAAAAAGAGAAGGAGAAATTTACAAATGTCATCACAATGTCATAACCTGTAGTTTATTACTTTTTTCTACTTTTAATGTAGTTTAGGTTTAGGTTTTTCTTGCATTATATAATTGCTAATATACAACAATGATAAATCAAAAAATCATGACATATCGTACTGTGTCTGTAACTGCGAGAAAACTCGACGGCCACGTAGATGAGTAGGCGGAAAGTTTGGCCACTTCGCACCCCCCATTGGTATCGATTCTCGAGGTCAAGCACATACATAATCTTACCACCACGCGCGTAATCCCGCATGCATGTGCCACCAGTACACACGCGTTTTGTAAAGGACCCGCGCGCAAGGAAGGGATAGAGAGTGGGTTCCATGTACATGCATATATTCCTGCATAAATATATTAGGCCGACGAATACGTTTCGACCGATGGGATTCGAGAGGGAGAGAACGAGAAAGAGAGAGAAAGAGAGAGAGAGAGAGAGGGAGAGAGAAGGACAGAAAACGGGTAGGCCGAGACGGAGGAGCGATGAGATCGCCGCATATGAAAGTATCTATGAAGGCACTTTGAATTTTATATCCCGCGCCGCGAGGCGGTCAACATTTAAATGAGCCGATCGATCGGCATTACCTTGGGATATGACGCGGGGACGTCGAAGAGGCGCGTGGCACTCGAGAGGGACGCGCGCGAGACGGTTCTCGATCTGAATCCCATCCGAAGGAACATCGAGTCTTCCTCGAGAAATCGAACGGTCCACCCACTTATTAGAGACGGTGGACGAAATACTCGAGTCCCATTATACGAGGGACGACAAGTTCGTTAAAGCGGTTCTTCTTCCTCGCACAATACCCCGCGCGTCTTGTAAAATTCCACTTCGGCGATGTTGCGAACAATAGTTTATCTCTAACTTCGCGATAATGTTTATAACGTTCATTACATGTGTGAAAAAAAAAACAAAAAAATATTTTAAAAGTCTGCACGTTCGCGATGTTCGAGATGAAGCATGTTGACAAAGCACGCTGAGAAGAAAATATAAATTTTGTTAGCACAATCGACGTGCAGTTGATAAAAATAAAACAAAAAAAAAGTGTTAAGTTTATGCTTCGAATCCTTGCTTTATGCAGATATATTCGCCTCGGTATATTGTAAATACATTTCGTCGGGTGAGAAAAGGTGAGAGAGACGAGCAAGACCTTCTGGTCTCTCTGTGTACCGTAAGAGCGTATAAAGTGGGCAGCTTCCGAGTTTCCAATAATCTGGCCTGGAAACGCGATTTATACGAAACGGTAAACTTAATAACGCAATTTCGCGAGGGTACGCGGCCCGCTGACGGAGAACGGCCGAACAATTTAAATAAACAAATTATAAATATTCGCTCGCGCGAAACCACCTCAGCATGAATAATCATTACGTCGTAGATGGGAGGCAAGGCACTGCCGATTCGATTGATTAAATTTTTAATAATTCATTTGCATTCGACCGGCATACCTCCGCCTCCGCACTTTCTCAGTACATCTCTCTCGCTCTCTTTTCCCTTTTTCCCTTTCTCTCGCATTTTTTCTCTCTCTCGCTCCGTTCTCTCATTGTTGGAAAGAAAGAGAAGAAAAGAAGGGAGAAGAGAAAGAGAGAGGTCGCGATCCCTTTAATATATTTTTAAATTACATTTTTAATGGACGCAACAAATGAATTATCGATTGTTTCACCTCGCTACTGTCGGCTAATAGGGTTATTATTAATGCACTGCTCCAGTTCTCGCATTCGTATAAATACATTATACAAAGTATCGCGGAAAGAATCGCGGAAATAAGCGGGAAAATGCAATTTGCGTCATGCAAAATTATACACGTCCAACCCGATCTCGTAATTCGCAGTCGGCGCGACACGTTATTTTTGTCACGTTAAACAGCGCAAATCAGCGCGACTCGATTATTTATTTATCCTTTCATATGGGAGATCGTATTGGAGCTTCCTCTCGTTTACAGATTGTTTACTCGTCTACATGGAGTATTACACTGATATGTTTGCCGCGATAAAATACGAGGTCGGATGCGCGAAGCCGGCATTAATCCGCGACGTTCAGCTCCGAGGCGCAAACGCAAGGGAAAGTCGCATGCTCGAGAGACATTCACCGAGCCGAAACGAAGTCGTTCGTGATATATAAACGCGGATCGGGACATCGGGGTCGGAATCCGAATCTCATAACTTCCGGTCCGTCGGTGGTCGACTCAATATTCAAGATGACCGGCGGACGGGACGGCGGATGTGACGTCACGCTTCGTCGCCGCCTCAAGCCATATTAGATCGAGGAGTTTCATATTGCTCGGCAGCGCTCCGTGATCTCGTGCGCCGGGAGTTTATCTATGGTTCAGTTCGTCTCGTAATAATGTCTATTGGGGGAGGAGAAGGGGGAGAGTCCGGGGACGCTGGACCCACCATCGTACTTGCGCTCTTCCGCGTCGGAAACGTCGCGTTAACGAAGTCAATTGTGAAGAAGTTGCTTGCGTCGCGGTGCCGGCTTTCGTCGTTGCCAAGCCGTGTTTCAAATCGACGTTCACCGACGTTGTCATTACGATGACTATACGGAATTGTCAATTAATGCCGCAAACTCGAAGGTTGCTGGTACAAAAGTATTTAAATTGCCAAGAAAAGATGTGACAACAGCGATATAAATATGTGCTCTAGAGATTTCTTACGTATAAAAGAAAAATTACAACATTTGTCTGAAACTACTCGACATTTTATTACTTCGACGATGTTTTTGTAAGAATGTTAATTTTATACAAGTGAATTTTAATGCGGGAAAAAATTAACGTTGAAAAATTTTAATTATTAGTTAAGGATATTTTCTGTTTAATTTTAATTGAAGCATCTTCTCTTCGTGGAAAAAGATGTAGAGACGTTCTGGACGTTTCGCAAACTTCGGAATTCATGAATCTTGACACCAACCCTGAAACAAGTGTTCAAGCGCACCCCGTCACAAACGATCGGGCGCGTCATCGTGGCAAAGTGTTGCACAACTCTCGAATCAGGACTCAGGTAACACACAAACCCCGCGGGCAACTCGACAGATCGCGAAATTCCTATTTTTTGTTTGCTTCGAAAGCGCGTCATCTCATGGCGTTGTCGCGGTGGTCGCCGCGGCGGTGGTAGCGGCGGTGGCGGCGACGGGCATCGGCAGCGGTTTTAAATTCCTTTTGAGTTCAAAACGCCCGCGCGCGCGCGCGCTCGCGTGCACGCGGCGCGATGCAGAAGAGGGTTGCAGCGAGAAAATCGGGAGGGAAGAGCTTGGACCAGAGGGTGGCGCGCAGGAGCTATGCTAGGGGGTGGACTAGCGCGAGTGCGCACTCAAAAAAAAAATCATTTGCACGGTAATTCGAAGCCTGGATTTCAGTCGATAAAAGGATGCACACACGCCGCGGCGCATACAGAGGGAAGAAACAAATGAACAAATTCGCGTTTCAGAATAATGCCCGGCAATCCCATCTACCCGCCGCTCTCGCCGCGGCCTCCTCTCACTCCCGCCTTTCCCCCTTCTCGCCCCTATTCCGCGGGCCAGCGTGCGCCCCCCCGCACCCCTTTCCCACTCTTCGTCGCCTCCTCTACCGCCTTCCTCCGCCTCCCCAACTCCCTTCCGCCCGCGTCGATGCGCCGTGGCACCCGCTCTCTCTCTCCTCCGGCACCGCCACCCGCGCAACCCCACAACCCTACTTTTTTCATTCCGTCCTATCAATTGATCAGGTTTTAAATTTCCGCGTCCATCCGAGCCGCGCCTCCACCTCCTCCTCTTCCGCGTCCTCCACCGCGTCCTCCTGCTCCTCCTGCTCTGCTAGCTGCTCCTCCGCGCCACCCCGTACGTCCTCTTTCGGTTCTCGTCCATCCATCCCCGCACTCTCACCCTACGCCACGGTGTACGCGGCGGTGCCACCCGTTCGGTCCTCACCCGCCTGTCCCTCCTCTCTGTTTAATTAAAAGGACACATTAAATTATTTTTTCAATTGAACCCCCCATTGTTACTCGCAGACTGCTGATTCTATCCAATCGTCCAGTTTCTCGCTCGCACCCACGTTAGCCGTCTCGCTTCTGCTCGCGCTATACCACCCTCCTCCCTCGGCCCTCGTCTCCCCTGCCGTCCTACGTCGCGCCCTCCCGCTCGCAGCCCCTGCTTTTTTTCGCGTTAGAAGCTTTGTCAGAATACGCGTGCGCGATAGTATAGGTACACGGTCGCCGTACGTGTGTTTACGCGTGCCCGTATATTTCGGCTTGCACGCGTGTGCTCGCGCGTGCAACGTGTACGTGTGTACGTTCTTCTTTTTGTTCCTATTTGCGCGAGACCAGGCGAGCGAGCGAGCGAGCAAGCGAGCGAACGCTCTCTCGCGCGCGCTTTCCTATTAATTGGGAAATACCGAAATGCGCGGAATATCGAGCACCTTGATGGCACGGCTAGCATGCCCCTCCGCATCGAGGAGGTTCCAGGGGGCGAAGAGAAAAATCGGAAGGGTGGGGCATGTGGGTGGTGGATGGGTGTGGGTGTGGCGACGATTTTTTCGACGACAGGCCTCTGCCGTCCGAGCGTTCTCGTTAAACGAATTCGACGGCTTTCGCGAAATTGGGAACGCGAGAGCGGAGGCGCGCTCGCGAGATTTTTCGGTAACTTGAGATATCTACTCGGCATCCCGAGAGGGTGAATGAAACTCCGAGAAAACTCCCGCCGCGCGTGTGCGCTGGCCCCACAACACAAACACAATCGTCACACGTGGCGACTATCTTGCCGTTTCGGCTGCCACTGGTTGCCGTGGGTAAATTCACTTTTTTGCCGCGGTGTTTAGTTCCTAACCCTTTCATCAAATTTCTTCGACATAATACTGTAGGGGAAAAAAATCAAAACCATTACACTGTGTAGGCACGTACATTTACACTATTATCTGCGATATGATCTAAAGAAGTAATAAAATTATTAATTATAAAAAATCAGTGTTAAAAAAATTAAAAATAATCTTTTACATATTGTATATATGTTACTTCGGATAATGACATTCAATTACAGCATAAGAAAAAGAAAATGGTTTTAAACCAGTGGTTGATCGTCACATTGTTTAATCATCGGTTAAGCCGGTAATTACAATGTTAATTGATTCCGTTGCGTATCTCATATCCTCCGGGTTTATCGAACTCGATAACGCGCGCGGTGTCTGCGTCAGTGTGTGAATATATCATTATCAATGGCTTCCCCCACTAGCCCAGTGACGCTGAACGACGTGACGGTCCGAGGAACGGCAAGGGTTAAAAAGGTCGTAAAAGAATTTGCTGATAATTGCGATGCGATGTTTGTGTAAAACAAAATAATTAGAAACAGTCGGGCATTGTTTAGAAGAGGCTGTGTTTTAATCATCGGAGTCGCAGGTCAGCCCCGTTTAAAACACGTTAAAACGGTTTACGCCGCGTTTATCGAGGAACATCGATACATCGGATGTTTAATAGGATTTTACGTAACGCGAAAATGGATTCGAGCGACGTCATCAGCCGCTTCGGTATCAGAAATCGCATTATAGTTCGTTATAATCAATGCATCCTTATCCATTCCCTATATTCCCGATCGACTA
>QVNW01002337.1:0-13807 GCA_014825475.1 Pseudomyrmex flavicornis
TAAATTTGCATAATTAGATATAATAATGTTAATTTGTGTATAAGTATATATAATTTTATATAATTATGTATCAAAAATTTTTTAGCGGGAACAGTATAGTAGTACCTAATAAAAACAATAAGCCAAGCCATTGGTGAACATAAACGATAATAATATTATTAATAATAAATAGCCAAAACAAACTGAATTAGCAAAAATTTCGATTATTTTTTAATCGTTCTTAGCTTTGATATTACAAGATAATTGAAAAAATTAGTATCTGAGAAAACTACAGAATGATTAATTTTTATTGTAAGTATTTTTACTAAAGTAAAAATTAACTTATAATAACAAGAAAAAAACGTAAACATATATTATTTTGACTAGTATATTTAATGATATTTTATACAGGACAAGTTTATTAGGAATATCATTTAGTGCTGATAATTTACATGGTTTACACAACAATTTTTGTAAGTCTACAACGGCAATGAAGTTACAACAAATCATAATCCATAATCCTGCGTTTCTTCGATTTGTAGATCAGTTATTTTAAATTAAAGAAGCTGTTTGATTTATATTTTGTTTTTTCTATTTCTAATTCTAAAGAGATCATTGCTTAAAGTTACCTGCTGAAATTTACGAGACTGTTTAAGCAATTAATATATAATATTGTACAGGATTATATCATTTTAAGAATCAGATCTCTATATGAGCATTCTGTGCAACAAAGTTAAACTTTTCTCACATTGTAAATTCAACAATTACAATATTTGATGAGAATAAAGATCTTACAAAGGAAGAAAATCTTACTTTGTCTTTGTTTCTGCAAATACTTGCGTAATAATATATTATTTGACGCACAGAATGCTCATTTACATAATTTTGCGTGGTAAATCTAAATCTAAAATAAATATTTAAAGCGAATGTGCGCCTCTACGAGTACTGGTTTTCTTTTTCGAGATGTTTTTGTATACTTACACTAAGATTTAATAATGGCAAAAATAAAAGGAAAGTTTTTTGAGCATGATATCAAGACGATACTTTTTGTTTGCACACAAAATACGAAAGTACACAAAATAGAAGTTGTTTCTTTTTTGTGTCTTCTTTTTGCTTTATTTTTTGCAGCTTTTGTAGATAAAGACAACTGATGTATACACTGTGCGAGCGTGTAATCGACAGATATGAAAAAGGAAATCGTTTATTAATATTAAATTACTAGTGTTTTATAGTGCACTAATTAATTAGCAATAAGAAACGATATATATATAAAAGTTTACAACGTTATAAATACAAAGATGTGAAAGAAAAGGATCTGGCCGCTTGGTAACATCGCTATTTAACGTTTTACGCGAGCGTCGTATTTTATAAGGTATACACATATGACACGACTTAGTAGTTTATGGCTTTACTGCATCGCCATCATCACTACGACGATCAGCTTACGTATATATTCGATTCGCATGCTTTACAACCGTTTCTTTATTGTGGGTTTTTATTCAATTATTCGCTCTCCGTGTTCCCGTGTATAATAGCATCGCGCAGCTATTTTCAGTCTGAGCTCTAAAGTGAGAAATATAATAACGATGCGATTGTATAGATATGATTGTATAGATATAGTTGTCCGTTTGTTTTTGCAAGGACTTTTAGAACATATCTACAAACGATATTGCCATGCAGCCGAAAACATAAAATTTGGTCAGTTATATATTTATTTGAATAAAGCTAAAGTTTACACATTTATTTTTATCATCATATGTTTTTTTTATTCCACCAGTAATCATTACATGTGGTTGCTAAATTATGTCTCAATTAATTTAAAAAAAATTTATTTTACTGAAGCAATATTTCGAAAGTGCTGAATTTATATTGACCTTCATTTCAATTAAGCTGCTGAATTTATGTTACATTAATTATAATATAATACTATATAAATAATAAAAACAATATTATTAAATATATAATATTATTATTATAAATATATAATAAAAATAATAATATGTTAATTATATATTATGTAATTTATATTACATTAATATGACAATTTGCGGAAAGATATGTTAATTAATATTTCTACAAATTTAACCAACTAGGTATATTTATACGAGATAACTTTGTTAAGAAAAATATATAATAATTTTTCTCAAAATTGTTTTCAAAACACGTGTGTTTACTAATGGCACAATGCAGACACAATGAAATCTTAAATTCTCGAAGTAATCAATACAGTTGCACATCGATTTGACAAAAAAAACGGTGAGATAACATTAACAGGAATGTTATCGCAACTTTTCGTAAGTCACGCGAAATATGGGATAAATGAAGGAATAAGTTAATTATAAGTTAAATTTGATATTCTTATACAAAGATTATATACGTAGATATGATTTACTACGTTACATTTGACAATATATCCTAACGTTACGTATGGCTTCGTGTTATTTGCTGTTATATCTTAAAACAAAATCATGTTTTTTCTCGAAATAGAGATAAAACTTTTAGTCCACACATCAAGATCTTTCTTCTATCAAACTTTTCCACTTTATTGAAAGTGTAAAAGTTAGTCTAAATTAGTTAGTGTTTAGTCTACATTAGATTTCTAACAATAAGACATTTTCTTTTTGGATACTTTCACTATGTGTATATACTACATAGAAAGAAGAACCAATTATATACCATCCAAATGCAAAGAAATGATTTTTAAATACTACACACGTATCTATAGCACTATAGCTGACGATATACTATAGAATGTTTATCCAAGAAGAAGAATTTATTAAATCAATGAATCCAAATATAGATATTTTGCATAAATATACAACGGATTTTACCTCTTTCGGTCGTTTCAACATTTTTCATTCTTTTAAATTTCCTTAATAACAGTAATTCCACAAGGTTGCACCACACCAGTGTTCGGTAATCTCGGTTTCCTAGGTGCTGATTTATTTTCGTCTTTCTTCAATAATTCCTCTATTGAATAAGGATTTTTCTTCTTTTGCGGAGGCGGCTGATCGACTGCCACTTCTTTATTCGTCATCATTGTTGTATCCGAACTGTTGTCCTTCTCTTCGAGAGTTCTGTAAGGAGAACTCTGCTTCGATGTTTCAACGATCGACATTGGGCTCTCTCGCCGGTTGTCCACGTTCGTGGCGCGCGAATTAGATGTACAGTGTCTGACAAACGCGCTTCGATCGCTGCCGATTTTCTGGCTAAACTCCAGAATGATGGGCGTGCTACGGAAAGACTTGTAGTGATCCTGAGACTCGACTAGATTTTCATCTAAATCGCTTTTATCTAGCGAATCATCACTGCCAGCTGTCGAGCTCGAACTTGATTTCAGTTCCAGTTGATTTTGGATACTATTTTGCTCCGATAAACGTTCAGAGTCCAAAGGTCTAAACATCAGTTTACAAACAAATGTAATAACTAATGCAAAACTTTCTGTAAAATAACAGTTTTATATTTTAAATTAGATCAAGAAATATACGTACGCAAAAGACTGTATCCCCTGATGCAAGTGCAAAGTCGTCGCTTGATAAAGTGATGAATAGAAACTCGGATTCCACGACGGTGTGCCAGTATTGCCAGAGGTAGTAGAGATATGTAACGGTCCGAGAGCTCCGGGATAAAACAGCTGATAATCCGTTCTCATAAGTGTATCTGAAAGAAATTACATGACATACTTTTACATAGTTATGTTTCGCTTTTTATTTATAACTTTTTAGCTTTATCGATAAGCTTGAATTGTGACCTGAGTTATCTAATTGAAATTATATGATAGATATTTAAGTATATCATTTTTACACAGTTACATGTTGTAACTATACACACAAAACCGATCTTTCCTTTTCTCTCTCTCTCTCTCTCTCTCTCTCTAATCTCTCTGAGATTAGTTGTCACTTGTGAGTAAAATAGTTTTAAAAAAAGATAAGCGAGTCTTATTTGTTGCAATTAGACGGCATTTAGCGATGCCGATAAATTGAGCATCGCTTCTAGCATCTAGCGGTTCAGAAATTTGCAAAGAAATTTTTTAGTTTCGACAGCGCAAGATTGCGTGTCTGTTATTCTGTCTGGCTTTTGTTGACGAGTCAATCATGGCAACGGGAGACTCCCGTCCTCTTCTTTATACTTCGATTTTCTGTTGTTTCTTTCTAATTCTGTCTCTATCTGTCTACTGTTATGATAGTTCTTTCTATTCTTCTTCCGACTGAGTCAAAATTGACACTGTCCGTTTTCGGACATTTACCATCTTTTTTCTGAGAATAATCAGAAGAAATGCATTATATCGCCGCGAAGCAATTTGATGTTAGGGACAGGTGTTTAAGGAATCGTTAGTTTGTAATGATGTATTCGTAACGTGACCTGCATATAATAACTCACGAAACTCTGCAATAGAAAAATGCTTTCTTGTTTTTTCGACTGCGATCTCAGACTATTATGCACGTTTTTTTGTGTAGCAACTAATTATAAATTTAAATTAATAATACTTGCAAAGAAACAAAGGATTATGTTAGTATTGCGACTTTTGATTCTTGTGCTAAGTCGTACCTCTCGTTCCAGAATTTGTTGGAATTTGCGATGTGTATCCACTAGATGTATTCTCGATAGTAGCAATATCGGTATGAAGTCCGCCACCCCTAAGAATACGATTGACAGATGATACAGACGGTAAACTTTGAGGATCACAAGCTCCCTGTCGCGCGAGCTGCTCACGAATCTCCCATGCGAATATTGTAGGTTGCTCTTGTTTCATTCGTAGAATTTTCTTCACCACTGTTGGTGTGGCTACTTGCTGCAACATATACAAAATCATAAATTAAAGCACAGAAAAGAAAGATTGTTTTATTTATTGCGACTCTTCAATAAAACATTCAATATCTGTCTGAAATTTAATTTGTGTTGCAGTTTTTGTTATAAACATTATTACATACATTATTACTTACAATATGTATATATGTATATACATATATTATACATCTATAAAAAGATATTTGTAATACATGTACATACAATATATTAGATGATTAAATATGAAATGTGACAAATATACATATATATATATATGTTTCATATATACAAGTTTCATACTTAATGACTCATTGTGCCTCGTTTGTTATGTTCTTACAATAACAATAGCACGTGTGAGATGATCTATTTTATACATACACAGAAAGAGAAAGAGAGAGAGAGAGAGAGAGAGAGAGAGAGAGAGAGAGAGAGAGAAAGCTGAATTGCGTTTGTTATCTCATCATCAACAAATTAACACAAATACTGTCATATTATTATCGAATGAAACGTAAGCGCATATGATGTTCATAAAAAGAAAAATTTAAAAAAATATGACAGGGTCGTCAATCACAGATAGCGAAAAGAGTCATTCCGATATGGCAAAATATGTAAGTATTTTATATGTAAGTGTATTTCTCTTGCAATTAGTTTAACCGTTTCATCAAAGGATCAAATTGGCTAGTGCTAACTGCTATAAGGTCCACCATCGGTTGTACTTCCAAAAGGGGACTCCAGTGGTTCTCAAATCTGGCAGTCCTAACGGTCAATTTGACTTGCTAATGAAATGGTAACATATATGTGGCACGCGGATAATTTTATGCTAACGTGATGGAAATATTATTCCGGCCAGATTTCAAGATCGCCGATTTCTTTGAGGACGAGCGGCGAGAAAAGTGGTGCAAGTGAGATGCACCGAGATTGCTGGAAAAAGGTGATTATCTTCACGGGTCTGGTCTCATGCAGATGTTCGTGTTTCTTTTATCTGCGGCATGTATGTATTGTCGAATGAAACGGTATCATGCGAACGATTATACTGTTTCTACAGCAAATTCATTTTGTGAAGAAGCAATATCTTGGCATTTTGCATTGATACGATTCCACGCGATGTCTCAACAAACAATTAACGAGAAATTGTTCAAGATTATTCAGAAGCAACAAACTGTTTTCTTTCTTACGTATGTATTTCAGATTTAAACGATAATAAAGATGGAAAGCGAATTCTCTGCTAAAATACCAAACTATCAAGTATGAATTATCGTTATTATTATGTGAAAAACAATGTTCTCGCAGGTGAAGACACGATTGACGGGGGTTATTTTAAGAACTATACCTCGGGAGTAGCGAGGAGACCCGGAGAGGGCGGTTTAATAGTTTGAGGGAGTTAGGGCAAGCATTGCGTGCTCCCGGGAGCATCTCAGATTCTAATCTGACACTTCCGTCGCGTCGTCGTTGCCACAATTACCCCGGGTCCGACTATATAGGCGGTACGTCGTCCTAATGTGTGCGAACCTTCACGTCGCCGCTCGAGTACATCGAAGCGCGGACACGTGCACATGTGTATACGTGTACGTACGTGTATGACTGTCGGAGGAAATTGGCCAGGCAGGATGGACATCTGGCACACTAAATGTTAGATAACCCGCGTATACCGGCCTACGCGAACAGGTTGACCAACTCGATAATTATCGCGCGCAAGTTGCCCGCCTCGCTACATGCGTTCCCCGAATGTCCCCGCGTGCTTGTCAATGATAAGAATGATGATGATCGTCGACACCTTTTGTTTCATTTTTTTCTCACATACTCCTCTTACGAGATATTGTTGGACACGAGGCGACCAAATCAGCGTTTTCTTTTGCTTATCATAGAGAAAACAAAATGTGTATGCAAAAAACGAAATATCGTAAATTTCAACAAAAAAGAATTCTAACATATCTATATTTGCAAAATAAAATAAACTCTCTAAACGTTAGATAGAGTAGAAAATATTATTTAAAACCCAAGTTTTTCTGTACTCTCTTTAAAAACACAATTACAATTACACACAAAAATTACAATTTGTTTCTATTCCATGGTATTCCAGTGTTGCTAAGTCATGCATTAAAAAAAAATATACGTTCGGACGATCACATACACGTGTATTTCGAGACAATACGACGAGCAAGATCTTAATTGCCAGATAAACGGAGAAAAACGTCCGATCGTTGATTGTGAATCGTACGTCGAGATAACGAATGTTTCCCGAATCGAAGCCGTGACAATAATCATTCCACGGTAAATGGAATTCCCTTAACGATTTTCAAGAAATTCGCGATTGCGAATCTAGGATAAACAAATAGGACAAAGCATCGACAAGTATGTTCTGTCACTGTGTATTATCTGAATATTGTTATATTGTTACTTGATATAGAAGAAACTTGGAGACGGTGGTAGCACGCGATATATTTTTCTTGACGTTTCACTTTATTATCACGATTTTGACGCGGCCTGTGCATCTTTTATGAAACAATTTTCTCTGTCGTGCCGGTAGCCTATTATTCGACATGTATCGCATTGATACGGACACATAAAGAGAGAGAGAGAGGAGAAAGTGCGTGGACATGCCTCGAAAATGTTACGTACTTGAGTACACGTGTAGATCTGACGATAGTTGCTCGACTAATTTCGCGAGATTGCACGCCAACGTGCATCGTGCAATGATGCATCGATGCACGGAACAGACGATTGTGCTGCCGATACAAAAATTATATCTCTTTCGAAAGCAAATTTCATTAAATATATCACTATCGGATTTTATTGTAAATACAAGAGATAAATACAAGTAATAGACAGAGCGCTTGAAATAAAATACAGTTTGAAAAAACGCAGTTCAAATCGAATTCGCGCTGAAGATTGTGACCGAAGAGCAGTATATCGTGAGATACGCGCTAAGAGCGCAGACAGTTGTAATAACAGACTCAAAATGAAAAGAGCAATCTCAAAATGAAGAGTTATCTTGACAATGTATGTTCATCTTTCGTTACTCAGCAAGAAAGTCGGAACATATTTCTTTGATGAAAATCGACGTGGGGGAATAAAAGGAGCCGATTAAATGCCGGTTTTCGAACGCTCGAAGAGTTAATATTGCCCGAGCAAATCAAAGGGTTTATCTAGTAGCCATTATTTAATTATCGGAATAATGTTCAATCGCTGTAAAAGCTACTCACAGACGCGGACAGTGACGAGCCAGCATCTTATCTAACGATCATTTCGATAGCATCTTTTGTGCGGACAACGGTGGGCGGGTAAATACATTGCACGTGTACAAAGCAAAAAAATGATTTTTTGTGCACACTTATCTCTCTACATTTCTTTTCAATCTTCACAAAAAAGCAAAAGCAAAAAAAAAGAACAGACAAAAATTAAAAATAAAATTTTGTCTAGATACAGTTAATAGACTTTAGAACTGAGCAGTATTAAATACGCGCGACTATTATTTTGCCGCGGAACTATTTTGACATGTATAAATAAAATAAAACTAAACTACGATAATGATAGATGATGATTATCGTTCACATCGGAGTAATCGTGCCGCCACACAACCGGAATGTAAACGCTCTCTTTAAGCTCTTCTATGTCTTTTTTTTTCTTCTTTTTTCTCGTTCCTCCTGTCTTCTCTTTCATTCTTGCTGGAACGTATTAAACTCGTATTCATGTAATTCGAAAAAGGTCGATGCACGCCAACGCAGGCGTTATTAAAATAAATTCATTAAGCTGAAATGCACGCAGAAAGTAACAGTGATGCGCCGCATTCTCGGTAAGACTAGTATAACATGTAAGAAATTGCCTGTACATATACACATCGTGCAATTATAGTATCATTAGCGGCACTATATGTATACATGATATTGCACGAGCACGCATAGCTCGTCACTGCGTTAATCGGTGCAGTTTTGCGACGCGTACCCTTAGAGAAAGAAAATGGTCAAACGACGTTCTTGAAAAAGTAGACGTTGTGAGTAACAAACATTGTATGAAACAGACATGTAAGTAATAAACATGAATGTGAGACTTGAACTACAACAGATTGTTAAATTTTGCTGACAATAAAAATATGAAATAATATCTATTTCGTGTCAGAGAATGTTTTTGTTGTTATATTCAAATCAAACAATGATAATTTCATAAAATTGAATCGATCGCAAAGTGATCGAAACCAAAAGAAGGCATGCAACTTCTTTGTCGATCGATAAAGAGTTAATTTTCCCATGTCAATTGACAAGAGATTGATTAATATCGAGACATCGCTCGATAGCGTGCAAAGTTAGTACGATAGTAGGTACGAGCAAGAAAATCGTGCAAAGCCATGAAATTATGTAAATGTTACGCCACGGTCGCAAGGTGTTTGGATAATTGCACGCACGGTCAAAACACAGCCCTTACTTAAAATCACATCAAGAATACTTGAACGTGCGACTTTGTGCGAGACTCGCATCAGTACCGTCGACTGTTAACACATATAGATGGACGATTGCTCGTCTTCACATGTTTTTGCAGAGCTAATCCGAGATAATCCCTTTTTAACTCTACTATTACTTACCGTTCATTTATTGCAGCAAATATCCGATTTTAATTTGCAAGTGAATTTTCTTCTAAATGCACATACGTTCAATTACGAATTCTTTTGAAAAAAAACTCAACATTGTTCTATATATTACTTAATACTGTATTGTGGTAATTCTGCAGTATGAGTAGCATTTTACCTTTGTCTTGCTTCCACCGATACTACCGGGTCGGATACTTCCCGTCTCGTAAAATCTCGTGAGTATCTTGGAGACGCAGCCATGGGACACGAGTAGCTGCCGCGAAATGTCGCACGGCCTAACGCCAACCATGGCGAGCTGAACGATCCTTTGGCGCACGCAGTCCGGCAACGGCCTGCCGTTCACAAAGACGCCGCCTAATTGATTCACTCCGGCTTGTCCTGGAACAGTCAGTCAGTCGTGTCATTGCGATAATAAAGCGAAATAATGATGACACGATAAGACGCCCGCCGGTCTGCTCAAGTTGCCAGTTTGAGATTTAAGATTTTGCGATGATGCAGTAACATTGCGAAAGGTGTTTATCGATTTAAGGAAGAACCGAAATCTGCTGTAATAGCGCGCTTGCGCGGTCAGTCTGAAAAGGTCTCTCAGCAGGTGCATTTTTTGGTGTGCGGTTCTGACTAGCGCTCTAATGACATCGTTGTGACGCATATCACAGAAAAAAACAAACCTTTTTCTTTTTATTTTTTCTCTTTTTCTTTCGGCAAAAACATGTTTAATTATTATTTTTAGTAATATTATCTACAAAAAAACTCGCGCAGTAAACTTTGAGTTTACTCGCCAAAGTTTATTTTTTATTAATGTATAGATACAATGATTTGATTACACTTTTTTCATAAGAGAAATTATGCGACAAAGATATTAAATGTTCGTTAGAACGTGCAACGACTGCTCTTTTTGACATGGACACGTCTTTTCTGCGGGTGTTTTTATTTTGTCTTTTTTATAAAGAAGCGCGCGCAAATTACTTCCTGTTTGCGCGGAGTCATTATCCCATTTGAGCGTGCGTATTCTTCCAAAAAACCTTGCTCACAAAGTTCCCAATATATAATGAAATAATATTGTAGTAATGGTAGTCAACAACTTTTGTGCATAATAAAATTTTGATCGCTTTAGAGTATCATTGAGATGTTTGTTTTCCAACTGATAAAGATTAACATACCGAATAGTGATGACAATTTAAAATGAATTTTTAATCTATTTCGACAAAGTATAAAATAAGAAACGAACATCTTCGTATAGTAAGTTTTTTTTTTTTTTTTTTTAGAAACGATGTGTTTAAGTTTTCTTACATTTACATCCATAAATGTTTAATTATTAAATTGGACTCCAGCCGATGTAATTTATATTCAGCGTGTGCATGCACAGTGTGCAAGCTTAAATCACAAGAAAGACGACAAGTTATTTATGCATTACACGCGCGATTATATCGCATATGACATCCGCCACACATTGTATAATCTCTTCAAAAATTTTGTAAAATCATTAATGCCCAGCAAATTTTTCTGAGCAAATAAAAAATAGCAATCGGTCACCGATTTTATGTTCAACCGTCGAAAACGAGTGTTTAAACGATTCACGAGCGCTTCGACACGTCTTATTAAGATGTCGAATAAAATGTAAATTATACGATATGTTCCTATTTGTCCTTTCTGGTATAACGGAAAAAAAATTATAGGAAATGCAATTTTATCATCAAATTAAAGCAGTATCATAAATGCTCGATTTCAGCTTATATTTTTTTTTTTATACAGCAAGATGTCTTTAATTTTCAGATTGTTTTGGTAGTACGTATCATCATTGGAGATTAGTAAATGATATAATTATTTTACACGCAGCTCGAAATTTATTGAAATTTCAATTAGCCATTCGACTGGCATTCTAATTAGTGTTCCAATCGTAAATTTAAGCCGACAAACATTTCTTTGCTGAACAGCGTGAAACTCTGATCTGAAAAAATCCGTATATCTTAATTACATAATGTAACGGTACACCGTTATGGTAGCACATATACAACAAATACACAAGTTAAAACTTGCGACAATGCGATGATATGATTGTACGTTAATGCAGCCAAAGTTAAAAAATAAAGTTTTAAAGATTAAGAAGGTTAAATAACGGTTTCTTGCGTTTCCCATCGAAGCACCGTGAAAATAATCGTTAGTTGAATATACGCAATAAGTGTTTAACAAATATATAATAACGTGGAGCGTAAACGGATAATCGGATTTATTTCTGAACAATTTTTGTTTTATGTAATTGGAGCTAAGAAAAAAGGTTTCTTACGCAGAAGCGGCGTTTACTAACGACGATCTCTCGTTCTTAAAACTATAAGAGAACGAAAAAGAATGAAAATAAATGCCGCAAGCGTTTATATAAATCGTATCACGCGCCTTCACATAGAGAGATGTATCTGGATATACGAACTGCGCATACCAGGACGATCGCTAATTATCATCCGCACCGACTAATTATGTCATTACCTCGATCACTGATGCCGACAGTTTCAGACTAGCTTAAGAAATAACGATCTCGATCGACCAGGTATTCTGACCAAAGAAAAACGTTTTTAGTCGATTTATCTCACGTTATGTGTTCCTCGAATCCGAACTTTATTTGACATTTTATGGACTACATGACAAACGACTCTACGATTACTTCCGTAATATTTATTTTTTGAAAAAATTTTTACGATAAATGTTCTTCTGAAAAAAACCGATCACAAATATAATTACTTGTCTACATGCGCGCGCTTGCTCAATGAGAAATTTTATGTGTGTCTTTTCCTTTCCATTATATTAAATATGCGCAATTTGTAAAGAAGTCATTATGCTTACGATCAAAGTGCGAAAGAAAACATTACTACGGTTTTGTTACAAGCGTGAACAAACGCGATGTTTACAGCAACGAACTCATACAAAAAGAAAATGCTGATAATAACCATTAGTCGAAGGCGTGACGGATTGTCTTTATTGGATAATTTAAGGGTCTGTCGGTTAAAAAAAAAGAGACAAAAAGACAGCCGCTAAGATCGATCTTGACTTATTTTCGAGAGAGAAATTACTTTTAGGAGATGCGCGTGTTGCGTGCTTGCATGCGCTTTATTCATTAGCTATATTTGGCTATATTCCTTGTTCAAATTGGCTTTGATTTTGCATATTTAATGTAACAGAGATTTTTCTCAACAGATAAATAAATAAGTGAAAGACTTATTGGCTGAAATATTCTTATAGAAGTGGCAATGATGAAAACTGCAAAGTTCAAAATGCAAAGTTTTGCACGCTAACAATAAGAAAATAACACTTATTCGGGATATAATTCTTATTTAATTAAGTATTTATCTTTTAGTGTCATTTACTTTTTTTCTGTTAAGACCACCACAATTTGTGACACGAAAATGTGCAAATTACACACGCTATGTACTTTGAACGACAGAAGACGGATGCGACACAAAGCGACAAACACGGCGGGCCAAGTTATTATTATGGCAAAAACTGACCGAAATGGCATCTTTATCTAAGTGCAAATCTGGAAGATCCGCAAAATAACGGAATCACATGTTAGCGACACATATTCTCCATCATATACGCTGCAGTAAATAATACGAATTGCTCATTTATGCAAAGGACAAACATAAGGTTTTTTCGAGATCACAAGTGCATAAAGGGATATCTCCGAGATATAATACTGGTTAGCTTAGAATTAGTCGGCTAATGCGAGCCACAATGATCGCTATCTCGCGTTGGCCATTTAGGCTCTAACCAAACTCTCTACACCTGCCTGCCTGCCTACCTGCCTGCCTGTCCGCCTGCCTGCTTGCCTGCCTGCCTGTCTGTCTGCCTATAATCACGATTCGTCCATGTTAACAGATTTTTTCTCTCTGATCAGAGTGAGCACATCGCGCCGATAATCGCAATGACGTACCAAATGTCGAGTAACATGTCTCGCGAATTGACACATTTCAGTCACTATTCAACTATCACGCTATCAGACTTTGTCATTATTTGTTTTAAAAGAACGCATGCAAGAAATATGCTCGAAATAAAATATATTAGGATAGTTTACAGCGGCTATTATTAAGCTTTTATCCTTCAATGATTATCTGTGATTGAGATGTGCTGATATTTAAAAGATATCATACGTAGTACATGAACTCCCATTGATAACTAAGAGACTAACACTCTGAATCTGCGAAGACGCTCATCAAAGTTCCTGATAAAATCGCTTTATAAATACATTCTTGTTAACAATACTCTCGATATATCGGTGTACATTTCAAAACTTAATTCTGTTTAATTATTAAAGTGTTTTTTTTCTTTTTGTTGATGCAAATTAGTAATTTAAAACAGTTGGTAAGGATTGAAAATAATTGTAAATAATCAGAAACATACAGATAAAGGCTTCGAAATTTCAAAAAAATCACGGATGAAAAGGCCAGTACGAGCCTTAAGCACAGTTAT
>QVNW01002338.1:0-67383 GCA_014825475.1 Pseudomyrmex flavicornis
AATTCTCATTCTTCCTCGGTCAGTTACGGGATCAAGACGTGTTTTGTCATATCGCATCGCGGGTTTTAAACTGCGAGAATAATCGAAAATAACATAAAAACATTACATCGAAAACGCTAGCTCGGTCGAAAACACATAAAGAAAACTTAGAAACATCGCGCGTAACCGGCATATCGAATATATATATTTCACTTATAAGTTACATTCGAAAATCACGATGGAAGAGTAAGGAACTTAAAGTAAATTGTAATAAAAGGTGAAAGTAAATTGTGTAATACACTTTTATTAACGAAATATCATATATCTTCGATGTATTTTGATTATGCGCGATGTTTATTGGTTTTATGTGTTTTTGACCGAGATAACGTTTCGATGTAACGTTTTCGTATTATTCTCGATTATTCTCGCAACTTAAACCCCGCGATGCGACATGACAAAACCATAGAGCTTATAGATATGGAGCGGGAATAGCGGCGAAAAGCTGTGAGCAAAATCTGAGAGACAGAAGATATACTTCTGTCCTGCTCACGACTGTTTTTCTCTCTGCGCATAACAACGCTTCGCCAATCGAAATGTTTTTATCAAGTTTGAACTTGATAAAAACTTGTTTTTATTAAGTTTGTTAGAAAAAAACAGTCGCGAGCAGGACAGAAATATATTTTCTG
Organism: Pseudomyrmex flavicornis; assembly: GCA_014825475.1. Classification (NCBI taxonomy): domain Eukaryota; kingdom Metazoa; phylum Arthropoda; class Insecta; order Hymenoptera; family Formicidae; genus Pseudomyrmex; species Pseudomyrmex flavicornis. The sequence goes on from QVNW01002338.1 coordinate 666, forward strand.
TCTCTCAGATCTTGCTCGCACTTCCCACTCATTGCTTGAATAGGCTATTCAAGCTGCATATCTATAAGCTCTATGGACAAAACACATCTTGATTCCGTAACTGACCAAGGAAGAATGAGAATCTGTTTTTGAGGGAAGCATAAAAGGTTATAAAATAATAAATATGTAAAAAAGAGAAAAATAAAGACACAGTTAAATACAGATACACAATTAAACGAGCAATTAGGTTTTTACTTTTTTTTTACTTTTATAAAAAATAAGTTGCTCGCATATATACAATCATTCGTTCGTTAAGGTTCTTTATATGTACAATATTCACATTTTAAGACATTTGTAAGTAGATAATTAATAAGTTTTTTGTATTTTTGCACGTTTGTTTCTTTAACACGAAATAATTATGATTTTGGATCGCTCATGACAACAATGGCTAACGAACTGTGTCTGGACTTAACAATAATTATAACTTTGAGAATTCTGAGTTTCATTAAATACTAGTTGCCGTCGCAACACAATTCCGTGAGTTTAAAACCTTTTAGAGTCTACTGATATATGTATATATAATGCATTTATCAGATTTTGTATAACATTCTTCTTATCATCATTCTTTTATTACACACTACTCTCGCACACACATACATTTAAAATTTAATACTATAATACAATAAATAGCATCAGTTTTTCACACATTCGATATTAAATTATCAAGGCATCATCGATCGATTTTGCGATCGATTAAAATACATTTTTTGTCAGTTTTCTAACGCGATATAGGTATTTGACTCGCGGTCGTGCGTGAAGTCAGTATATGTTACTAAAAAAACTAATGTACTTTCATACTTTATAAAGAAAAAACAAACAAACAAATCTGATGCGATAAATGTAACACTCAGACAAGATTTTCTCCTTGATAATTAATTCGACAACATATGTGCTAGAACAATAATGTGCGGTTATTTTTATATTTTGTCATCGGATAGACATTTTTATATCTTGTCATCAGAATTGCACATCTCTTCTGTTATATATATGCGTCTACAAATATATCTATTTATCTTGTGTCAAAGTCGATATATTTGTCACAAAACAAACGAATTTTTTTCTTGAGTACTTCGCCCGTATATTTATATATTATTAGATTCGTAAAAAAAATGACATTAACATTCTTAGAGTTCATGCGTCGTATATTTCTCAACGGCTTAAATCACTTATATACTTGAAACAAATGCTTTCTGCGAACTAAAATTAGATTGTTATATACAAGCGCGTAAGTCATGCAAGAGTAGTCGCGCGATATGAAAAAAAAATAAAATAAAATAAAATAAAATACGGTCCTTGTCACGGTAATATCTGGCCTTTCTTAACTTCTAAAACCTTTGGCTTATTGTTTATTCTGTTAGGCATCAGATTGTCACTCCTCCCGGAGAAGTAATCTTCGATTTCTTGCAGCGTTTTATTTTTCGTCTCCGGTAAGCACATGTAGAAGTATATTGTGCCAAACAAAGATATGCAACCGTAGAGGATGAAAGTACCGTGACGAGTAAACACGCTGGCCAGAAGCGGATAGGTTTTGACCACGACGAAGATGAACGAGTGCGCGCACATGGTTGTGATACCGCCGATGATGCCGCGTACTTGTACGGGATAAACCTCGCCGATCATTACCCACGGTATCACCAGGAAGCCCAGAGTGCACGCGATGGTGTAAGAGAATATGCACACAACCGGGAACCACGTGGCGACAAACGGCACATTGTTGTTTATCCAGTATTCCTTGAGCCACATGTAACCGCCAAGTCCTATCATGGAGAAACCGCAGCCGACAGAAGACACCATTGTGAGCGATCGTCGACCGTATCTTCTGCACAAAACGCAGGCTGCGATGGTGGAGACTAGCCTCACTATTCCGAGTATGACCGCCGCCAGATATTTGTTCATGCTCGCTCCTGAATCTTGAAAGATCTCGACCGCGTAGAACGTGATAACGTTAGTGCCGGACCACTGATATATGAGGAAGTAAAGGAACAGCAAGGTGAACGGTTTCAGCGCGTTTGGTTTTAGCAACGCGCTCGTGATCTCCCGAAAACCGGTGAGCCGTTTGATGTTGTTCTTATTCGAGAACTCCATCAACTTTTCCATCTCCTGATTCACGTTGTAAGTACTGCCGCGAAACTTGTGCAACGCCCGTTTCGCCTGTTCAGGTTTGCTGCGTGATATGAGGTAGGACGGTGTCTCCGGGAAGAAGAACATCAGAAGCAGCGCGGTAAGCGGCAGAATGCCGCTGATAGCCGCGCAAACGTTCCACGCGAGCATGCTGCCGAGCAAGTACTCGATCAGCACCCCGGTGCTCACTCCGACGCTCGCAAGCGCGATCAGCATACCCCGTAGATGCGGCTGCGTCACCTCGCTGGTGTAGACGCGCGCGGGCGCGCCCACCATGCCCGATCCCAGACCGACGAAGAAGCGACCGGCGTAGATCATGCGTATGTCGGTCGCGAACGTAATGAGCAACCAGCCGAGCAGCGCCGGGATTTCTGTGATAATGAGCGAGCGTTTTCTGCCAAATCTGTCCATCATGTAGCCGGACATCAGACAGCCGATTGGCGTGCCGATGGAAGACATGCTAGCTGCAAAAGAAAAGAAAGATCATCGATACAATTGTATTATTTCCGGTCAAAATAATATTTTATTTTATTCAGTCAAACGCGCGAACACAAATTCGACGGAAGCTCTTGTTGATTTTAGATTGCATAGTGTTTTTTTTTTTTTTTTTTTTTTTTCTGCACAATGGGAATGATGCTGTCCGGTTCCTGGAGCTGCGGTAAGGCGATGGCGGAAAAACCGAATGCCATGCCGGTGTTGATGGTGCCAAGTTGAGCCACCACCGCGGCCAGAACCTGTCTGACGGCGCTGCCTTTGATCGCGTTTCCGCCTTCGGGATCATTGTTGTTTGTTGAGATCCCATTCGCGGCGTCGCCGTTCACCGTCAGATTCGTTTTTTCGTCATCGAGCAACTTGCTCGAGGGTATCTTCGGGAGCAATGATGGGATCGTCGAGTCCACCAGAGAGGTCTTCTCCGGATCTGTTGCGTCGTGATTTTTTCTGCAACGGAAAAACAAGCACAATGTGACAACTTGTAGCAAAACAAAAAAAAAACGATAAAACTCGTAAAAAACTACGGTCGTGATATTGTTTGCGACGACGGCGAACGCGCGCACGTAAAACTAAGAAATGCAATTGCAGTCATTTCGCGACGTTTGTCAACAAAAAGAATTTTTCTCTTGTAAGATGTAAATTTGTTGGTTTTCTATAAAACGACAATTTATTAAATTCATTGTAAGTGAATTCTCCTCCGCAGAAATGTTTTACTTATCGCCATATATTGTAACAATGTCAGACTCACGTATATATATATATATATATGTTATATATGTAAGTACTTTTATTTATTCAATAGACATTTATAAATACGTATATTCACGCTCATGAATTATTTACACGTGAAACGATAAAAATCGTCTCGCATAGCTAATAGGCGTTACTTCTGTCGCTTATCATTCGTCGTAATTATTTCAAAGAATATGCAAGGCTCGAGCGCAATCAAACTTTTTTTTCAAACGTTGCATCGTTGCAAAAGCAGAGACACAAACACTCATTCTATTTATCATCGGTTTGTGCAGTGAGAAGATAATAATTATTTTTGCCCGTCACACACAGATAAAACGGCAGATGTTGAGAACGCTGCGAGATATACGGGTAAACTTTCCACATTGAAATCCTCGAGATAAAAAAAAAAAGAAAAAGAAAAGAAAAAAGAGATTAATTCGTTAGATGACGATTATTGCGTCTAAACACGTGCACGCTCGCAAGTTTTATTGTGTCGCATCGCCAATACAGGGGTTTGGCTCCGATTTGACGAGACTAAAATTAAAACCGACCTATAAATGCTTGACAGCGGCTCAATTGCCGTATTCGTCCTAGTTGCGATGAAAAAAAAAAAAAAAAAAGTGTCTTTCAACGTGCAACACGCGCGTTTGAGATGCGCTACGTGCGTCGCACAATTAACGCCACTGCACAGAAGAAATTGCAACAATTGCGAAATCTTCGCGGGACAGAAAATTGACGATGAGATTTCTCACAGGTTTGCGAAGTTGTCGTCGTTTCGTGATGACATAATCATTGATTGCCCATGACTTTTCGAAATGAAGGAAACTTGATTCTTTACGTTTTATGCAGCATGGCAATAAGACGCAAAGACGATCATATGTAATTTCTCGTCGAATTTTGCCAGATGCGATAAATTGATTATGTACAAGTGATTTCTTAATAAGTAACAATAACGTTCTAACACACAAGTAAAAAGCTTTAATTATACAAATTGACACGAGCGTGTAAGTTCCAGGTGCAAACTTTGTAACGAAGATAACTTTGTCGCTCTTGTTTATCTTCTTATTAAAACCGAATCGCGTACCGTTAGCAATATCGTTTTTTTTAATCCGCGTTTTGTAACTTGTCAGAAGAGATTTCGTCGAAAAGAAGTTAACCGTTTTCTCGATGTTGTTTAATTGCGACATCGAGAAAACGACTGCTAACTTGCGATGGGAAAAATTTAACGGTCGACATCACCATTCTTCGCAATATCGACCTCTACAGTTTTCCCTTCGCGCACTTTTCTACTCGCACCTGAATCAATAAGTATTGCCGATTCCACAAAGATCGAAAGTGTATTATTAACATGTTACTTACAGAGAAAGACGCAATTGATAAAATTTATATATCTATACGTGTTAATTATTTGAAAAAAAAAAAAAAAACATATTTGATTTCAAACAATGTTCGGTTTTTGCGTGTCTTTTGTATATCTGGTTTTGCGACATTTGTTAAATATCGACACTGCGTGCGATCGATACATTAAAAATAAAAATTGATTAAAAAATCAATTAAAATCAATGTATCGATCAAATTATCGTAAATTTTAAACAAGATAAATGACCACAACAAGAAAACCAACAGCACGCTGATACGCAGCAATCAATTATTTTTAAAAAATTACACATTTTGACTTGAGTTTCGGTCATTTTCAGTAAATAAAATTTGTTGTATTAATTCGACACGCGGTAAACACCGATTCTCGCAACGCAAGTCCAGCAGCAACGAAAGTGAAATTTGCATACGCGATTTGCCTAGCACGCAGTGTTGTTTGCTACTTTCGCACAGCTGTTATACATCTCGTCATGAATTCCGTCGCGTTTTTACAACGTTCATTGACATCCGTTTCGAAATCCGATCTTATCTATTCTGTTAATTTTTGTCTAATATTATTGTCTAATCTTATATTAATGCTAATTTTCACCGCTGCGCGCGCGCACACTTACGCAAATGTGCATTTTACGAAAATTAGGAGAATACTTGGAAAAGAAAAACAAAAAAAATTGAGAATAAAAAGACAATTACACGAGACAATTTAAAAACGACTTTTTTATCAACTACTGCATACATAGGTGACAAATCGGGACTTATAAATAAATTTTCAAAGTGTCACGCCAAACCTGACGCTTGTCTCGATAAAGAAGAATATCATCGTCGCTGCACGTGACAGACAAAGTGGTTACCGAATGATTCAGCGTGTGCTTGAAAGACACGCCATGTATTTTTCTTTGTATGCGTGCACCTTGACTTTGCAAGGCCGCGAAACACTTTGTGGGGCTCTCTCTCTCTCTCTTTCATACGCTTCGCAACCAAATTAGAACACGATATATTTCTCAAGATTTTCCATCGTCGAACGACGACGACAACGACGACGACGTCTCGCGACGACGGCCACCCCATCGGCGCGTGGCGGAATTTTCCGCGGAGCGTTAAACGCATTCACATTGCACTTACAATGCGCGAACAAAACGACGAGAACGATCGGATAACCTTCACCCGCACCAGAAGCGTCTTGGAAATTTTCTCGTGACGATCGTGCGCTTCGTGTCGAAACAAAAAGCCGATAAAATCTATTTCCGAAGAGTTGTCGGATGAACAGTCACGTCCTTGATTTCTCGCGTAAACAATGTAAATAATCACGACGTTTTACGATGTAAAATTATTCAGTCGTGAAAAACGATATGATCGAATCAACAATTCAAAAACATCAATGATTCAATTTAAAAGATAATTGAAAAGAAAACTGCGCTGCGTCATGTTTTATATATAGAATATTTTTGGAACAGATGCTGCGTGCGCCTGATGATCCAACTGTTGGCAGTAGTTTTGACGTTGCAACAATCGAGGAAACGCCATGCCGTGCGATTGTATTATCGCATCAAGCGTTGATGCGGATAATTCGCGAATGCGTGGTTGAAAGAGAGAGATTTTTCAATAGTTCTAAATTCCCAGCTCACAGAGCTACAGTCAATATCGCAAATTATTATACCGTAAGATGAGAGCAAAACGAAATTTAAAAAAATTTATATTGTCTCAGATTTTGAAACAAAGGAATAAACAAAAATATCGTCGGACATAGGTCAGGCTCGATCAGCTGACTTTCATTCTCTTCAGAAGTTGGCATAATTCGCAAAGTGTTGCCAAAAGCTCTCGAATTTGCGAATCCTGGCACCACATGACGGAGTTGCGCGATATTTTCGTGCCCTCGCACAATCTGCGCGCGAAGGTTCAAGTGTAATGCGTATCGCATACGAGATACCGAGATCTGACTGCAGCATCATGTATTGTGTATAGTTGTAGACATCGCGTCCCGAAACGAACGCGACCCTGATATTAATAGTCGAATTACATCATGTCCCAACGAAGATAAATAATAGCGAGCGAGAAGATGATGTAAACACAACGACGGTTTAAATCGTTTCGAGAGGTAACAACAACTGTTGTAACGCGTTGCAAAAACGGCGTATGACATTCGCACGTCGCATCAATCAATTGATCAATTCTTCTCATTCGAGCGTCGAAGACACGCGTGTGTGCACGCAATCGAATATGTACATACAATACATCTTACATGCACGCATGCGGATTCGGACGAGTGTGCAAATCGTTTTTCCGCGAAGTGATACTCACGCGAGTGCTCCAAAAACTGCGAACACTTTCGCCGGCGATCGTGTCTTTGTTCGCGCGCGCGATGAAGTTCAATGGTAGTCCATGCGAGATCGCATCATCCAAAAATAATTGCGGACCTCACTGAAACTCACGTTGAGTCGCTCAACGCGCGTGAAAAGTAACAAACCGGCAGCGTTGATTCTCGAGAGATGACGTTTCTCTCCTCAGCTAATTTATTGGTTTTTTTTTTCCTGATTGATTTTGAAAACTTTTCTCTTAATTTGCGCGACAACGTGCGATTTTCCTGAATTTTCACGAGCGCGTCGCGAAGTCACGCATCTGCGTGCGACACTAAAACGGATCTTATTGTTTTATCGCCTAATGTCATATCATTACGAATTTACGTTCATGAAGCTCGCGCAGGGGGAGGACACACGTTTCGTTTCTCACACGAGAGTATTATCGCAGCTCCGAAATGTAACATTTCCAAATGGAAACTCTCGAACAGAAGCACCGTCGTCGTTATATTCGCAACTCGCGCGTCTTTCCGCTTCGTTTCGTCTCGTTAATATTATTCTCGAGTTCTCTCGTTCGTAACAAATCGCTTTTGTCGCAAGGTCGCCGCTTGCCCCGATCGCGACTTTTCGTGCTCGCGGCAATCTCATCGCGATTTATGCCGCGAATTAATTACGCGATTTGCATCGCGGTAAAAATAAAATATCGAGGTGAGAGTTCTTCGGCGTATAACCGGCGTATAATCGCGAAACCGATTGCGCGATAATTTCAAGTTAGCTTAAATCGACTCGTACAAATGTTCATTCGACCATCGTCTTCTTTTTAGTATGACATATCGAACAAAAATTCTATTAAATGTCCATTAGACGTTAACAGCTCCATATGACATCTAGATAATAAATGTCTAAAGGCAATCTTAATTCTGAGATGGACCCTAAGATCGAATAAATAAATATATGACACTTTCGGATCTCCAATTCAAATTTCTCTCGATATATCGATTTTATGTCAGTTTTCCTTGTGCAAATTAGAGTAACGTAGCGCGTAAGTTGGCCGAATAATAATGAGGAAATGTGTGCGTGGATCGCGTCGTTTAATCGACGGCACTGAACGTATGAATATTAAACCCGAAGTGGCGCAAACGACAGTATTGTAATTTAAAAGACATTCGCAACCACCAGCTGATCGGTTTCATTCATTAAAATCGACATTAACTAATTGCATCGCCATGTCTCGTGTATTTATAGACATTGTCAGTTTTGTGTTATCGAACTATTGGCAATATTATTACATCATTGCGCCACATGACGTGCGAATTTGTCAAACAACGCAAAGCCAAACATTTTCCTCTTCCCCTAGTTTCTCACATGCCGATAAAATCGCAAGAGTGTTAACTCTCTGCATAATGGAGATTTTAATGTTTCCGCACTTTGAATTTTTATTTTTCTTGCAAAAAGGTTTTAAATATTTCGCTTCTAACATTAAAGTAGAGACTTTACGAAGTATCTCAGAATTTTCTTCAGAAGATTCTTTTAAAGCCTACAACAGTAAAAAAAATTAGGTCTTGGTCTCTCAGACCCGGTTAACGCAGACGACATTAGTAAAACCACATGACGGAGGGTTAAATATAAATAAGAGTGTGTCCAATATAAAATTCGCGACGGCGCGTAAAACGCACGCTACGTGACGAGAACAGCGACGCGCGAGATAACATGTCTTTTTTTTTATCTGATTATAATTCGCGTTCTACTTCGCAGAAACTTTGATAACATTTGGCATGTATATATTTAAAAAAAAAAACAAAAAACCGCGTCTGTTATCTGCAGAAACTCCAGCGCGTTTCGCGATTCCAAACGCAAGTCTTACATCTATTTTGACTTATCTCTCTCTTCTCTCTCTCTCTCAAGCACGTTTTGCCAATTGAATTTTCAGAAGCTATCACATCGCACTTACATATCGATCTCTGTTTACGACCAATAACTTTCGAAGAGTCATCGCTTGTGTCCCGGAAAATTTCATCGATCACGCAGAGTTTACTTGTTCACTTCGACAGAATAAAGACGTATCTCTTTTTTTTTTTTTGTCAAAGCGAAGTAAAAATTTGTAATTCTAATTGTCGTTCGTATAATATTCGGAGTTCGGGATTGTCGTAAACAAGAGCTCGCGAGACGGGATCACTTGTTGATCATGCGTACGTATATATGTATTCGCGGTGTTATTATGAGAGCGCGTCTAACTCTCGATTTTGTCCCGGTGTGTCTTTCATCTGTTCACAGTTGGAACAATTAACCAGAACAAAAAATAGTCAGAGTCTAACGTAATTATATCATTCTACCGGTTTAATATGCGAAGAATGTATCGATTGAGTAAGTAAAAAAAAATTTTTCTCAGCAAAGAAATTGGTCATTATATAAATTGAAATAAAAAATTGTTATCTCTGTAAGGCCAACTAATAGTCCCTAATAACGTCATTTCAATTTCGCAATTAGAGCCTAGATATAAAAAAAAATGCGATTGCGTAACAGATATTGAAGAATACGTTTCCGCTTTTCGTTCTGGGATGCTCGCGGTTTACCGTATAAACGCGAGCGGCGCTTCCGCGTTCACCATATTCCGTCGCGATTTCCTAAATGGAAAAGAAGCGCGTTCCGATAACGCCGCGCGCGTGTAGTAGCGTAGCGTGTGTGTCGTCGGCCCTGAAATAACGTGGCGATTATCACCTGTATCGCGCGACACATGCGCTCGACAGACTCAAGAGAAATAAATATAACAGGACCAGCATTTTGCAAATATTATCACGCGCCACACTTGGCGAAGTAAATGCGAGCGAAATAATTTATCAGATAACGGAAGAGAGCAGTAAAAGTAAAAAAAAAGCTACTCGCGGAAAGCCGAAAAGAAGAAGAAGATTGTAAACGATATAATAAAATATAATGTTATACATCCACTTACTCTGCCATGGTGCTTGTCGTCGTGGTTTGACCTTCTTCGAGAGTTAAAATAATAATAATAATACGTATGCGTTAATAGTAATATACAGGTATATCACAGTCCGCTGATCACAAAGTGTTGCCGAGGTATGTGCGGCTCATCACCGTACTTTCTTCTTCGTGTGTTCTCGTCGATTCTAATTTTCCCGAGAAAATCGATCGCTCCGAATTTTGTACGATTTTAAAACGTGGAACTCGAAAAATCTTCAAAAAAAAAAAACTTTTACTCTCAGAGACTGACCGGATAGCCAATAGTACGTCCGATTTCGTAAAAGCCTATGGGAGTCTTTTTCGACGAACGATTCATCTGCGCGGACGCCGCCGTTTTTCCGTCGCCGATAATTAAAAAGAGTACGGCACTTTTCGGAAATGATCCGTCGACTTTCTGTTTTTTCCTTCCGTAGCGGATCGGCCGCGTGGGTCGAAGGCGAATTCGAGTGTCTGGCACGAGAAGAAACTTCGAGTCAAACCGCTCAAAGCGAATGTACTGCTGCCCGCAGCGCGTCAAAGCTTATATATGCGGTTCAGTACGGGAGGGAGAGAGGAAAAAAAACGGAAGGGGAAAGACGTTGTGTTCTTCTGGGAGGGAGCGCGCGAATTTTGTCTAATGAACAATAGATCGAATCCCTGAGGAATAAAAGTGATGATGAGGACAACTGAATCCAATAGCGGATAATATGAGCGATCTGAGAGAATGAAGTTGATCGATTTCCTTCTCACACTCGGTTTCTTCTCACTTTCTCAATAACTTTAGAAAGCCAATAAAAAAACCAAATCACGGAGTTTTTGTGCGTAATAATTTATTGATTAAATAATACAAAACGTAAAGCTGCAGAGCGCTTTGATTTAATTTTTTTTTAATATATTGTATGTCAGTACGTCGATATACATATATCATAAAGTATTGATTAGCTTCGATTCTGTGGCTACATATTTTGTATTATTTCATTAATGCAAATTGTTTGACAAATTTATCAATTAGTATTTCATTACTGTGAAAATTGTTACACGCACAAATTTTTCTGCGCGATTCGGCTCGTATTGACTCTTTATATTTTTAGTTAGTATTTTTTCTCAAGGAATTTACATTGTCTTGTAATAAGTCTTGTTATATTTCCGGAAAAAATTTCCAAACTGTAACAATATGTATGACGAAAGTTTTTTAAATAATGTTATTTTCCACCTCATGTAACATTTCAAAAGCGATAAACTAGGAAAAAAACACGTGATTCACAATGCGATAACACAGCTATTTTCTGATACGTGACAGTAATTTAAAATAATCATAATGCAACAAGGTTTATTGGTGCGCGAAGTAATTAAAATTCCTTCTTTCATTTTCAGAAATTCAAGCGACTGAGCTTATAATCTAGTTCGGACATCGATAAGAGCCACGGTCACGAACGCCGCGCTCGGTTATCTGAGAAAAATAGTACCGTATCTCGCGGCAACGCACAGACGTGAAATTGTCACGTTTGTTGTTCGTGAATCGCAAGCATGTTTTACGTAAAAAGTGTAATAAATTCAATCTCAAAAGCAGCCTTGCGTCTCGTTACACTCGCAGCGAGGCTCGTTACACATCATATTGCTCGAAGTAGCAAAGGTTGACGCGATGTGACGTCAAAATAAGAAAAAATATTTTTCATATAGTTGATTTTTCTGCTAGAACTCAAAATCTCAATTATCACGCGTTTTTGTCTCGCGTTTAGATTCAAGAATAGCATCCACACAACAATGTTTTGAAACACAGACTGTTTCTTATTTTGAAACAAATTTGAGACGCATATGAAAATTTATAAATTTATACACTCCGACGTAATAGACAAAACGTACGCTAATCTGAACGCGATGAAAAAAACAAGCTCGTAAGCAATTATAGAAGAGAATGCGATGAGGTCAAATTGGAAATAATCGCAATGCCAGGCAATCTCGAGATAGAACGTCGAGATGATCTAATATTTACTCGGAATATAACATTGACGCATTGATTTTGCAGTTATCATCTGCGATGAAAAAAGAAAACAAGAAAGAGAGAGAGAGAGAGAGAGAGAGAGAGAGAGAGAGAGAAATATACATATATAAGTTTTATCTTAAAGTTTAATTAAAGATTTATTTATGAGGAAAAGAGGCAACACTTAAACAAAGATCAACCAAATACAATGCAAAAAATTATTAATATCTATCTTACGCAATTACGAATTCATATATTTTTTTATTTGTATCGACGAACGCAATCTTAAATAAAAACCGAACATTTAAGTCAATGCGTCAATCGAAGAATCAAAGGTAAAGATTAAACGAGCGGCTGTATTCAGGTTCGCCGTTTCCTGTCCCGGCATTATCAGTATTGACGCATTTATTGCGGCTATTATCGCAAATTCGAGCATGACGAATTCGCGCGTGGTAAGTGAAATCTAACAGACGCGAGACGCGATAACCTCCTCGAGCAAAAAACCCCTTTAGGCAAAAAAAAAAAAAAAAGAAAGAAAACATATAAATCGGTCACGCGGATTTGTGTAAATATACCGTAATCGCGTCGTATGTGACGACCATAATCGTGACATGTGCCACGATTAGCTGAATGACCCGAGATTTTTTTTTTCTTTCTAAGAATGCAAAACATATGTGTAAGCACATTTTATACGCACTTTATTCGTGTTTATCTTGTTTACGAACCGAATCCGTATTTTTCGAAGACCATTCAGATCTTTTTTGGAATCTTTCGAGTTCAAATAAAGCAAAAAATTTTGATGAATTTCGCGACAGAAAAATGAATTAATTAATTTTATTAAAAACGATTTATTCACTCTACTAAATACAACAACAAAAGACAAGAGAAAACACAATGAGAGGAAAATTAATAAAATATCACTCGGTCCTTTTTTTTTATCACGAAATTCATCAAAACTTTTGCAACCACCGAATATAATTAGCCAAATGTGCAAATTTAATTACGTACTATCTTTCTTATGAGTTTTATATCAGCACGAGGTTCTCAAAGACAAAGAAAAAAATTCCTACGTACAAACACACAGGAGTAACGCTTTGAAATGCTGTTCTTTCAATATAACGAAACTATTACCATCTGTACAATATTCGAGTCGTATGAGATATCGATTGCGCAATAACGACTAATGACTGGTCATTGTTGAAAAATTTATTTTTACGGGAATTTATTTCCATCTATTTTCGTAATCTAAGTTTACGAAAACACGAAGTTGGAGTCATGTAAGCAAAAGAAAATTTTTACATAAATACGTGTATACATATACAAAAGTCTACAGTGCAGAACCGGATCGTAAAATTCAGTTCGGAATTGCTCGGAAAATTAAAATAAATCTGTCACTCCGCCGATTGAGGAGATCAAGTAGCAGAACAACGTTTGTTACTTATCGCTAAAATACAGTCGTTCTTATCTTATCCTTCCTCTTAGGATTGTGAGATCGCGAGTGTTTGAGCGCGTGCGCATGCTATTTTCGTTTCGGTCCGACCACGATATCAAGACGAGAGACGGTGAGAAAAAGAGAAACGCTAAAAAGCAGAGCGTGTTGTTAAAGTCTGATTACTCACATTGGCAGCGACGAGTCCAGCTTGCTGCTGCTGCTGCTGCTGAACGTCTCGTAATTCCTGAACATGACGGCGAAGGACTGAACACGTATGTGGCCGGTTGTACTGTCCGATTAAATTGTTCTCGGCTTATCGGACGTATATGGTCACGAGTTTACCCGCTATCAAGTCATGTGCCTCTTCTTCTCCGTGTCTTGTTTTTCTTTAATTTCGCTTATTTTCACTTTGACGTTCGTTGCACTCCTTTTGCCGCGCTAACGATGCGGACACCCGTGTGTTGCGCGTGTCACAGTCGCAATCGGTTCATCACTCGATGCAGTTCCGATGCGTCATATCATATTTATCTTGAGTTTTAATCTTGAAAAAAAATTAGGAAAATTTTTTAATCCACCCGGACTCGAGCAACTAAATTTAGGCTCAATTTTCAATTTAAAATATAATAGGACGTGTTCGTCTTTTTTTGTTTTTCTCATATTTAGAGACAGAAGTGAAAAAATCAAGTCAGAGGACTTTTTATTTTGTTTCCGAAATCATGCGCGCTGTCATGTCTCTTCTCCTACATTATCCTACGTGCGTGGAATATTGTGCCTTAACAGATTGCGCTATAATTGGAGAACGAATACATGAATGATATGTGGTTTGTTGTTATTTATTTGCGCGACGGGACGTTCGTGTCGTAGCGCGCTTGCTCGCTTGCTTGCGAATGTCTTATCAGCGGCGTGAGAGCGATTACAGACTGCATGTGACCGCCAGTAATAGATTAAGACATATTACGCAAGTTGTAATTCCCGCGACGATTTGCTTTGCCAAACGCAACCGAACGAGCACTTCGAAATTTCGTCATTTCGTTACGCGATTTATTACAATGAAGCGGTTTGAGCATTTATATATCTATAATCTTCGCACGCACAAAAAGAATCCATTTTGGAAAATGCCAAGAGGAAATTTCCATATTCCTCAGATAAAAAACGTCTTTTTATTTTTTTGTTTTCGAATCGGAAAAATACTTTCAACTTAAAATTACTTTAAGTTACTTCAAAATTACTCCAGTTAAATATCTATTTATAAATTAATTTAAAAAATTATTATGTATTTTTAAATTAATGTAAAAAAAATTATTATGTATTTATAAATTTAAATGTTTTCTTTGTGAGTCGTTTACCTTTATTTGCGAACAAAACGGTGAACGATTCTCAGACGACAATGAATCATTTACCAATTAAACGCGAACGATGATGACGCAAAATCGTCTTGAAGAAGAGAGACACGCGACTGAGATTCGACGAATTTTATTGCAGATGTTTTCGTACTCAGTCCCTACTTTTTTTACGAACATATCGCTTACGTAATTTCAAACATAATTCTCGTCGCGGCATGTTATATGATTAAAAAAAAAAAAAAAAAAAAAAAAAAAAAAAAAAAAAAAATGATCGTCGAGAGAAATTGCTTCTGGAATCATGGAGAGCAACTCGATCGCTTCGAGAAGAGTCGATTCCTAAGAAAGAGGAGACGAAGCCCCTTGGACGACTCGCTGCAATTAATCAATTGAAGATTGTTACGGTTGCCACTTGCTGCAAATTACTTAACCAGTATTCACAGTGATCCGCGCGGTATGTTTATCTCAATAGAGATCGCACTTTGGTCCTCGCCGATGTTATATATTATCTTTCGGAAAATGCCGCCTACTAACATATGCTGGCTCATCGAGTGAAAACTATTCGTTAACTATTTGCCACTGATAAAAGATATAGAACACATCATCTTTATCTCGTTAAATCTCGAAAATGTTATAAATTTTCTTTAAAAGTCTTGCTCTCTCGTGTATGTGTTTTTTTAACAAAGCAAATAGTTACTTTAGATAAAAAAGATTTGTTTTTTTTTTACAGAAATAATGCGTGTATCTTCTACAGATAATCACGCGCTCGTGTAATTTGTATAATTAAAAAACGTATTTAACCCTTCGCAGGCAGAAATATGATCTACGAGTCAGACAGACTGGATCTGTGAGACCCACGCGACTTTAAAATCGAAAAAAAAAAAAAAAAAAAAAAAAAAAATTGAAAAACGCCGATGCGCAATTTTTGAGTGGATTTGGTGGAGACCCATCGTCCGTCCCCGCTAAGGAGTTAATTTATTTTCACACATGATCCCGTTGTATATAACGCGTCAATTTTTTCGATGCGCGTTTTGAAATGGTAAAGTTGATAAATATATAAAAGTGCAAAGAGCGAGTAGCGGATCTCGTCGTGGATGTGCGATCGGCAAAGTAAAAGTCACTCGAGACTGAAGCAATCGATCCGCCAACACGTGTTAATTATACATACGAATGGGGAACACTCGTCTGACAGGTTTTCTGCCGAGTGGAAAAGCACCGTCGATGATGAATTCGCATAATCGATTCGCGCGATTTCAATCCACATATCAAGCCGACGTTCGTAGAACGCGAAGAGCCGTTTGCACGTAAATAAAAAAATAAAAAAATATATCGTCCTCCAAACACACGACGTGCTCGTGATTCACGCGTTTGGTCGAACAAAGTCGAACGAACAAAGTTTTGACGACGGCTGGCAATATGAACTTTGTGTTCTTCAATTAGGACGAACTTGACAAAGGTGCACACATACATATATACATACATATATGTGCGATCGTTCGTGGCTTGCGATGTACGTTCCCGCGGCGCGGACAATTTTACGTTCTATTATTAACTCCAACTTCCTTAGAGGCTCGAAACAATTATGCCTACAAAGAAAGACGTTAGGTTAATTTACGTTAATTACAAAAACAAGCGAAACGATGTTCGCGGTTTTGTTGTTAAGATAATAAGTATCACCGACGCAGTTCTAGCGTCACGTGATAATTGCGCGCAAAACAAAGCTGAAGAATCGTCGCAAATATATCTTATTTTTTATACACTTTTACTTTTACTTTATCTGCGAGAGAGCGTCTCTCTCTCTCTCTCTCTCTGTCTCTTTTTCTCTCATTATTAAGCAGAATCGAGGCAACTATATATGCGGGTCAACAGCCCTTCGCTGTTTATGCAAGTAACAAGCGTGGCTTGGATCACGTATCGCGTGCGTGAGCGATGTGTATAACGCGAGAACGAAAAATCGAATCGATCGATTGCAAGAGCCGCGAGAGAAGCGAGAATCTAATCAGCCGAATGAAACGATTGACCGACGCCACGCTGACTCGTAACTTTGATCCTCCGTACCGGGTAGAGCCGGTTTTGTGTCAGATAGTCAACTCCACCTTTTTCCTCGCTTACGACTAAATGAATCATGCATAAATGTAACGTGGTGATATGTGGCAAAGCGCCGCCGAGGAATTTTGATAAACGCGAGCGTCCCGAGCACGTACGGATTAACACACGCGACTGCTTAATACAATGATAATTTATTTTAATACGAAGATCGCTGTGTATGCGTGTGAGTGTTGCAATTAGAGAATTAAAATGTCTAGCGCTGATCCCAGCCGAGTTAAGTACTAATAACGAGGATATGGGCGATACACATGTACGTACATATGTAACTCAAGTGTTTATTTCTGATTAAAGAATAACGTATTTTATCTCTCGTCGCGGCTGTCGAATTGTTTTTACGAATAATAATCAGATTAGACGAGTCACGAGATTTGATAAGAACATATAGTGAAGGTAAATATACTCGTGACGCTGTCACATGGTATCACGTGCACGTTTGATACCATTTTGACTATTTTGTGAAGCAAGCGTTTTTTTTTTTTTACGTGTGTATGCGTGTATCGTTGACGTCCAGACGAGTATATTTCTCGAGCGAACGAAATAGACTTTCGGATTCGCGAGTTCTTTGCAAACAGAGTGTCACACCTCATCGCGCACGAAACAATAACCGTGTTAATCGGCTTCTTCAAATAGAAGAGAGACCGAATCAACGAGCGAGAAGAATTGCGTGATATTTTGCGCAATTATTCAATCGCGACGAGAACAATTTCGTATCAACGTCAAACGGACTAGGCGGGGAGAGAGGAGAGAAAAGTTATGTAATTTAAATTGGATTAATAGTCTCCATATAGTTCGAAGCTACTGATCATTCTACATACATTAATGACGAAACCGATTATTATTTTAGATAGAGTAAGAGACCCAATTACTCTCACTTGTCCTAATAATCACTCTAAGCTATTTTATTTAAAATACTAAATAAATCCTAAAAAATTATGCATGAAAAAATCAAACATAGAATTTTAAGTGCAATTAATATAATAAAAAATTCGGCACTCAACATTCTTGTCTCATTTCTTACATTTTAGGGGTGACAGCAATAGTTCCCACGTCGTTCTTTTTTAATTATTGAATTTATAGATAAAAATAGGGATTTTGAGAGACGTATTATTTTGTTTTCTTATATTAGAGACATTGAATAATAAAAAATGAGAAGAAAACCACATGTTTTTGATAAATAAATAGTAAAAATAATTCAACGACTCCAGAGTTCATTGTTCGGATGATAGTAATTGGATCTTTTACTCTAAGTGAAAAACCGATATTATATACGGATTAAATGATTATACGGATATCGATTATACGGATTCCACGAAAATAACTGTCAATGATATTTCAAATAAGATATAGAATTTAAAATCGTTATTTACACATCGCTTATGATTTATCTTCAATTCCTTCCTATTTAATCTACATATACATTCATTAAAATAGATAACACCATATGTGTTTGAATTTAATAGGTCAGATAGAATTGACGAAATTAATCTTCGTTAGGAGACGAAAAATGTAGGTCGTGTAAAATTAGATTTATTCTTTTTTTGGAGAACACACGCGTGATCTCTGTGCAATCGTATTATCGCGCGCGACCTCGAGAGAAAAATCTAAAAATAAAAACGCAGTAAAAGAATACATGGTCGATTTTTTTATCACGTCTGCGCGCGCGAAGACTGATTTCCGCAAATATTTTTTTCATTATCACGATCGACATCTGTTGACACGTCAACCAAAAACAGCAGCAGCAGGGAGACGTTAAAAAAATTCACCGCTGCGCGCGTGCAATTTGCTTTGCGTCAATATCGATCGGTTATTTGCGGACGCGAGAGTAATTGAGTTTGCGATGGACCTTTGGAAGCCGCCACGGATCCAGAAGACGGTAGCGGAGAGCTTGTCTTAGAGATTTGTATCGCTGCTGAATTAGATTGACATGCAGTCGCGAAGTTATGTTCGATACACGGTGTTTCAAAATAGCAGCGATTTCTTAACTTTTTTCTTTTTGATCGAATTGATCTCGATAAAGTATTCGATCTGTGTAATTGATCAAGCAATCTAAACAATTCTTTCGGTGTGTCGGAAAAAAGTGGACAATGAGATCACGTTCTTTCGTTATCGATCACATACGATATATTACAAAAGAGTTTGTTTGACAAACCCCCCGTACAATTTTCATCAGACGAAAATAGAAGCGCGTATCACTCACGTTTCCGATGACATACGGTGAGCGGTCCGTCATTTTGTTCATAAATAACTTTTTTGATGACGTGTCGTTGAACAAACAACTTGTTTCGAAAATAATTAAGAAAGAAAAGAGAGATTTTATTCCTGTTCATTTGAAATTTGACGCAATTGCTCGCCGAGTATGAATAATGGGGCCGATCGATTATGTATCGAAATGTTTAAAAACAATTATAATATATAATTATAATAATTAACAATATTATAATGAACAATTATAATAATAATCTTATATAATCAATTTTTTCTTTTATTCTGTTCTCTTGAATAGAAGAAGCTAAAGCGTGGAAACGTCGAACATTTCTTCAAATGTTCTTGCTTGAGAAGCTTTTTTTTTATACATATATACCACAACATCTACACAAATAATTATTTATCTCTCAAAAAAAATGTTTACGAGCAGCAGTTTTCAATGATTATCTCGCGAGTACAATCGAACGATTATACTTTACAAGGAACACCGAGCGCTTTAATAATATCTACATGCGCGCGATAACGCTCAATAAACACGATATAATCGCGATACTAAAAGATATTGATTGAGTCTGTCACGTGAAACATTAAATGGAACATTAAAATCAATAAATTCATTACATATTATCGATCGAGAAGCTATCTCCGATCTCTTCTGTCAATCATTCGTCGACAATTTCGCATTTGTTTGAATGAGAGACTCACAAATAAATATCTGCCACAAAATATAATTTTACGTCTGATCGAGTTCTCGCACAAGATAAGATATTATTCTGTTGTTTAAATTTTTTTATCGTTAATTTTTTTTACAGAATTTATTTTTAACAACAAACATACTCTATTTTTCTTAATCAAAAAGAAGTAAAACTATTTTCTTCATAATAATATAAAAGTTGTAAAACATTTTAGTATATTTCATATTAAAATTAATAATTAATGACGCTAATTTATTTGTGATTACACTTGACACTTTTAAGTGAGCTCGCTTTTGGGAGATTACATCTGAGTGCTAATAATACTTTTAATTGTACGAATTACTTATCAAAAATTCTTATAATGCGAGTTTTATATGCCATTGCGATTTGAATTGATCGCTCGAGCAACATAGATATGTTTTCGCTGACAGAGAAGTTTACCTCTGATAAGTAATATCAGTAAAAAAAAAAAAAACTAGAAAAAATCGAAGTAGTGCAAATGTGGCAGCTTAGTTGAAAACAAACAAATCTACGATATAAAATGCGAGAATAAATAATTTATATACGAAATAAAATATTTCTACACACAGTCTTCGCGGTATTTAAACATCGATCAATCATTTACGCAACTCGAAGAAGAATCTCGAAATGAAGCCGAGGGATGACTTTGAAAGTTAACTCCGTCGTCTGTCTCCGCGTTCTTTCTTTTTTAACTTTTTAATTAAGTGACGGACACCGAGCGAGCACATATGTATTAATTGTTTTCGCGCCAGGCAATCTCGTTAACTGATGAGATGAGTAAACAATTTGATGTACAGAAGTGTGGAAAATTAAACGCGTGTGTACGTGACGCTGCGAACGTGTTGGAATATATCTCGTTATAGCGATGCCCGCCCGTCGCGAGACAAATACGCCAAATGAAAGAGCGGAAAGCGCATATTTCCAGAACATATAACGGGTGTGTGTTCAAAAGATAATGATTGATATTGATAATTTAGAGTGTGTTGCGTAAAAAAGTGACAGACTTCTCTGCTAAATTTTTGTGAGAGAACCATTGGCGATTGACAAATTCGATCACACACAAGTGAGAACTTTTTTTTATCAGTAGTGCACGAAAAATAATTTCCGTTGAAAACGTCAAAGTTGTTTTTGTTGACCCGATAAATATCACGATTACATTTATCACGACCTTGACCGTAAAGTTTTCTCGATATTACGTTAAAAGCGAGCGAAATCGACACGCGACACCAACACAACTTGCGAAACGCACGTGTTGTCACGACACGTTTTGCGATCATTTCCCTTCTCGTGACAAAGAAGAAGACGATTAAAAATAGAACGCGTCATTACTGACTGTATAATTCTATTCGGATTATATAATAGTCGATATAATTCTGGAGTTTGAGCAAATCTCAATACAATTATCTTTTTACTGTACGATGATAAAGAATCGAATGATAAAGAGAAACAGGCTGTAACGAGAATAACGTAACGTAACGGATACTTCAGAAGAGAAGGTGTAAGTAAGAATAAAAACCCGCCTTTCTCAAAGAAGGTCATCACGCCAATTGAAACCGCGCGGAAAAAATTAGCCACCGCTCGTTTACGGATTATACGGTTTTTAAACCAATCTTTTCTTGGTTCTTTTTGTCACATTATCTTGTCAATCAAACTTAATCCTAAACCGGCAATTACTACACCTTCTCCAACGTTTCGTTCGAGATTTGCATAATTCGCACGCAGCGCGAACGCGAATCGCCGTGAAAACGAATCGAAAGCCGTGGTCTCTTTAACTAGGCGTTCCGCAGAAAAAAAAAATGCGAGTGAGAGGAAAACCACCGCATTGTTTTCCAGTCACCGGGTATGTGGCGGCACTAATTCGATTTTATTGGCGCGAGCGCTTACGCGGTCGTGTCACTCGCTTCGCGGGCACGTGACTACCACGTGGTGCGAGCATGTGCGATACACATATGTATGACTGTGTGTGCGCGTACAGTCAGTTGCAGGAATGCAATTCCCGCATGAAATCGTGTATCGAGAAATTTTTTGTTTTTTAATTTCCGAGCACATTATATCTACGCGTCATAAACGTTCAATATTAAAAAAAATATCTAAACATAATAATTTTTCAAATAAATAATTTTATTAGTTAATAATATTTTAACGTTTCAAGTAGTAAGCAAAATATCGTCACAGAAAATACTGCTCTTTCCATATATGAGCGATAATCACGACTATCTAGACTAACATTGTGTATTTTTTTTGCAATCGTTTTGTTTTATTTTAAACTGATGCATATTTATGTGCGGAGACAGTCCTGCAACAGAGCCTTCTTACGCAAAATCCAGATAATGTTTTGTAGGTCGACGATGTTTTGTAGGTCCAGTCAGATAATGTTTTGTAGGTCGATGAAAACAAACGTAAAGCAGACAACGAAAATCAACTATATTTTTAAAAATATATCAAAATAAGTTTGCTTAAATACAATTGATTAATTACAGAAATAAGATACAAACGGCAGTATAAAATTTTTTTTGTCTTATAAAGAACGCCTCATTTTTTCATCAGGCGACAATGGAAGAGTCATCCGGTAAAAAAAAGAATGAGTTTAATGTATGTAGGTTCAAAGAAAAAAACTAAAAAAACGAACGAAGAACGCGTCGCTACTATAATCTGGGAAGATAGGCAATTCAATGCAATTATACTTTCGCGTGTGGCGAGTTGCCTGCTTCTTAGGCGTCACATGTACGCGTCGGAAACTTGGCGTTGATAAAAAATGTTTTGCGCGCTTCCCCTATCACTCCAAGAAAAAATCTGCGTTTATTTTATAATCACTCTATAGAAGGTGTCTGAAACTTTCTGACAAAAACTAACTTTTAGCCAAAGTTAGATGTGGAATAAGAAAAGTTGTGTATCATTTTGCAGAATTAAAAATATTTATTAATTAATCGATATAAGCCAATAAACAATGAACTCTAGCTGCGTTGTATCACCATGAGAATTTTGCTGACGGCGAGAAGTTGCATTAAACATACACACTTCGTAGATAAGAGAAAAAAATGTCTGCTGATGTGTTTGTATGCAAATGAACACATTTTTATCGAGAAATACGCAAAGAGACGAGATACGTACGTGTAAAAATACGTAGAGAAACTTCAAAATATACCAACACACTATTGCTTATCGCTTCAGAACAAGCATTTCGAGAAAATATCTTTATCACAGAAGAAAATCAAGAAAAACATGACAAAGCAATCATAAAGTATATAAAGTCCATCCCATTTGCTTCTGTTTTACAGTAAATGTTGCTTTATACAGCACTGCGCGACGAATAAATTTTGATTACGGTCCAAATGGACGACTGCATCTCTCGGTTATTGCGAGTTTGCCAAATTTAAGTCATCAGTGCTTACGTCAACAACATTGCCAATAACACGCAGTTTGCGAGAATGTCCGCATTGCCGCCTTCGTGGTGCGACAGCATCGGCAGTTTGTTTCCGGTAAAGAGTGAAAAAAAAAAAAAAAAAACAAGCGTAAGGTATTTAGTCGCATGTTGAGGGGGCTCGTATCTGTTCATCAGAAGTGTGTTTGCATGTGCAGTCAATTAGTGAAAAAAAAAAAAGAAATATTCTCTTACGTATGACGTGTGTGATGTGTGAAAGAATGTTATATAAGATATCATACAATGTCATAAAATGTCGTGTCTTGTTTTGCTATCGAAATATACACCTCTACAAAGACAAATGCAATTTGAACAACAATTGAATCCATGTATAATTATTTTCAAGATTATATGTGAACAATTAACAAAATATTTCTGATATTCTAGATTTACGTCACGTAAAATTTGAGATTTTACGTTTTTCGCTTATGCAAGATACTGCGAATTTACAACTAATTATTACTTAATATTTACGCAATTATCATTTACTTGACGCGGTAATTAAAAATACTTGAGACGAAAGGCAATCGAAACTGCAAAACGCAAACGATTGCGAGTTTCGATCAATAGAGCGAATGTGAATACCAAATAAGTGCTTATCTGAATCAGAGTAAAATGCGTAAAAGATTTCATTTCAATCACTGTTGCTGCCGAATAAACCATTTGCGTCAGAATTGCAACTTTTCGCCGAGAGCTCACGTGCATATTTCTTTAATCCCAAGAAGTGTGTCACACACATGCGATTCACGTGTCGCACGTTGTCGTGTGCACGATAATCCGGGCGGAATACCGCTAGTGTAAGAGCCGATTAGAGGCTTCGATCAACTAGTGTTTTCACCTGTCAAATCGGATTAGAGTTACGTCAAAGGATGAAATCGCTTTTAAGGTCGACGAAGTTGCACGTTGCAAACATTCTCTGTTCGCACGTGCATCGTGAACGATGGATTTCACTCACATAAGAGTGCATCAAATTCTCTCGCTGATTTTGCTGCCGCTCATATCGGAATCCGCGAACATCGAAGACGAAGAGGAAGAAACGTGATTAAGATACAATTCTAATAACGTAGATGCACTCTGAAGCTGCTGCATGTGTGTGTATGTGCGTCGAGATATAATTTTGTGATGTGCAATCGATCGTTATTTAATACAAATTATTTAATTTATTTCATAAAAATTGTAAATCTTTTATAGAAAAAAGCAATGTAAAAATTTTAAACAATAGTTTTTTTTTTTTTTTTTTATCGATAAGCGAACAAATATGCACTTTGACACATTATGTTTTGAATTTGAAATAAGTATCGTATATTTTTCGTACGCTTTGTTTTATTGTAATAAAAGTACATATTTTACAAGAAACGTCTAACGCGAAATATAAAAAAGATAAGAAAAAAAAAGATGGAATACGTTAATTATCTCCTAACGCCGACTGACGAATCGTTGCGTATAGCAAACGTATTGGATAATTTTGAACATGCAAAATGCGGCAAGTTGCTGAAATCGGAAGTTTACGTGAGTCTCTCAAAACGCACATTTTTGCGGTAAAGATGGAACAATATTTTACGAAAATGTTCGCACAGTTAAATCACACGTGGATTTCTCGTTTTATCCGCAGCGTGACCAAAACGCAAATGAGATATTCGACGACAACGCGGGAGACAAACAGAAGGACGCGTATTACTACGAAAATTGCGACAGCTCGGTATGGATGAGAAGTTGCGAGCAAGAAGTGATCGAACCCCTTCGATCGAACAACGTGACCGGCAACGTTCCCAAGTGGTTGAAGGGCACCTTGTTGCGGAACGGACCAGGCAACTTAAAAGTTGGCGAGTACCGTTTCCAGCATCTGTTCGACAGCTCCGCCTTGTTGCATAGGTATGAATTTTACATTGAGACGACACGCGTATTTACGTATTTACATAGCTCACACTTATACATTCCGGATGCGGATAATTTCGCAGATTCGGAATTGCGGATGGAGAAATTACTTACCAGCGACGATTCGTCCAGACGGAGGTGTACAAGAGAAACATGGCGGCTCAGAGAATAGTTATCACCGAGTTCGGCACCTGCGCGACGCCAGATCCTTGTCAGAGTATTTTTCAAAGGTGAGAAAAAAAAAGAGGACATTGAAAGAGAATTGTATTATAAATTGATAATTAATAATCAACAGAGTTCCGATGTGTTTGAATACAAAAATATCCTTCACGTTGCTCTTGTACGGAATTTTCGTTTAGCTATTTTTTTAACTGTAATTATTAGAATTTGTTGTCAAAAATTAATTTTGAATTAATTGTTTTTAAATGCGATCATTCGCAGAATCGCCTCGGTGTTCACTCCAGGCCAAGAAATATCGGATAATTCGATGATCTCGGTGTATCCCTTTGGCGACGAATATTACACCTTCACGGAAACGCCGATAATTCACAGGATCGATCCGAAGACTTTGGAAACAATGGACAGAGTAAGTAAATTGAAATATGTGCTTCTATAATATATACTTTAGCGCGTCAGTATTTGCGGTAATTATTTGATTATAATTTGCAACAAATGCTTTTTATATAAAATTACATTTATCTTTTTTTTTTTTTTTTTCAGGTAAACGTGTCAAAATATGTTAACATTATAAATCACACGTCGCATCCTCATGTTATGGACGACGGCACAGTTTATAACGTGGGGATGAGCATCACGCCGTTTGGGCCTCGATACAACGTCGTACGCTTCTCTCCGAGTCGCGTGATTGTTGGTAAAATAATTTTTTCATAAATTTTTATATTGAAAAGATTTTCACAAAACAAGACTCAAACAGCTTGCCGCAATGGTACTCAAACGCATAAAAATAAATTTTACATTTATGAAGGAAACACAAACTTAAATGAAGTTTTAAAATGTTTAAAGTATAATAAAAACAGAAAAGTAAGAATTTTTTATGTAACATGCATTTGTTCAATATCTGTGAAATGGCTGTCTTGAAACAATCAATTGAACTTTGTTGTATTTTCGTCAGACGAATTCGGGGAGGAGAGAGAACTTTCTATGTTCGATCAAGCGACGATTGTGGGTAGCGTGCCGAGCAGATGGCTGTTGAATCCGTCGTACATGCACACCTTCGGCATCACCGAGAATTACTTCATCATCATAGAGCAACCGTTGGCGATCTCTCTGATTACCTCGACAATTTTTCATTTTACGCAGGAAGCGATGGCGAACTGCTTGAAGTGGCACGAGAACGAATCCGTACGTCGTCAATAAAATTGAATTAGTCGGTCGACGATGAAATTATTAGTCCGTATATTAAAAAACTAAGTACTTTTTTGTTATATTGTACAGACACTCTTTCACGTGATTTCGAGAGAAACGGGCGAAGCGATGAGAACGTTTGTCGCGGAGACCTTCTTCTACCTTCACACCATCAATCAGTTCGAGACTCGCGACAAGGAATACATCGTTCTGGACATATGCTGCTATCGAGATTCCAAAATGCTGGAGTACATGTACATCGATTCGATGAAGGTATTTGCATTATGATAATAAATTGCAATCGTATAAATAAATTTATCAGACGTGAAATTGTACAAGTTCAAAAATTTTTTGTTCCGTGCAAGACCGCTGCGTTTCGTGCTCCCGATGAAGGAACCGTCCGTCGACACATCTCCCCAGCAGAATCTCATCACGATCGACACGGTGTATCAGAGTTTGGAATCGTGTCGAAATAACAACGGCGTGTCGAACGTTGTCGGCGATTCGAACGTGATCGAGTACAGCGTCGAGGCCAAGCACTGGCAGGACGAGCACCGAAACGCGTTGCGAAAGAAACCGACCGCTCACCGATTGTCCGACGGCAGAATCTTCGTGAAGCCCGAGCTTCTTTGCGACGTCGGCTGCGAGACGCCGCGAATAAACGCGGATTTCCATCTCGGCAGGGAATATCGATACTTCTACGCGATCTCCTGCGACATGGATTTGAACAATCCTGGAACAGTTAGTAGTAGTTTTCTCGAGCGTCTAAAGCAACCGCACTGAGTTGAGAATTACTTCATATGTGAATAAATAAGCGTGTATGTGCGATAATTTATGCGACGTTTTTACGTGAATTATTTTACTTCGCGTGAATAATCGAGAGTTTGTTCGCAGCTCATCAAGGTTGATATTTTCCAAAAAACCAAGAAAACATGGCAAGAGAAGGGTGTTTATCCGAGCGAGCCGATCTTTGTACCGAACCCAAACGGAACGGTAAATTTTCTCTTTGTATAAAAAAAAAAAAAAAAGAAAAAAACACGTCTTGATATTCTTATTTTTTTATTCTTTTTTTTTTTACTCTTATCTTGTTATTTTTTTTTTTTTTAGAACGAAGACGACGGTGTAATCTTAAGCTCACTTGTCTGGGCGGAAAAAGAAACTCGAGTCGGTTTGCTGATTCTGGACGCCGTGACAATGACGGAAATCGCGAGAGCTACCTTCGACACACCCGGTCCGGTGCCCAAATGTCTGCACGGTTGGTTCAGTCTGAACAAATAATCGAAAAATGATGCTTCGTCATTAATTTCATTTCGATTAAAATGGTTGAAACTTCTATTCTCAATATTAAAAAAAAAAAAGAAAAATATTATAATCCGTTGCCACATGATGAGGTATTTTTATTTGCGCTTGTAAATGTGATATTACTAATGTCTCTCGAATATAGCGTGCGTATGTACATGTCGAAAAAAAAATTGAATGTTGTGTGTAACAGAGCCTAAATTGATAAATATAATAGCGATCTGTGTCTCTTATAGAATTTACAATATCGAACTTATCCCTATCTTCTTATTGAGAGAGTCACATAAACATTATTTCAAGTGCAACTCCGCAAAGAAGTTTCCTTTACTCATACACACACACGCACACACGCACACGCACACACACACACACATACACGTGCGTGAATATGTAATAAATTATTTATAATATCTTCTTATTCGCGCGCGTGAGAAGGAAAGTGTGTATAATTTACAATAAACAAATATTTCACATCAGTTTGCCGCGTGCAATTCCGCGACGGTGCGATATAACAAATGTACAATCTAGGGGAAATCCACGGAATGTAAAATCATCTCTTTCTTAATTATATTAACAACTCTCGCAGCCAGAAAACGGCGGAATATAGTAAATGATAACGACTAGGAAATAACAATTAATTATCAGTTAATAAATAATAGACTGGCACAACCATGGTCAGATAATTACACTAAAAGAGCATAGAGAGGGGGAGGAAGGGAGGGAAGGAGGGAATATACGAGTTCAGAATGATCTTATACGTAGAGCTATGTATCGTCGCAAAATAACCTTGAGGAGGTTTGCAACGTGAATTTTGCATTTCACTCGGGAAAGTTCGATACGTTATCATTTTGTTTTTTTGGCACTTCGTGTGTCACTCTCGCTCGTTCTACCGAGACTTTTGCCATTATTCTAAGAAAAATTTTTTTTTATCATATCACTTGTACAAACAGCAACGGGGATAAGCTTGCGATTCGCGCAGCACATTCTTCTTGATCTTTGTGCGAATATTCGAAATTCAAATTACAATTTGTCGCGACAATTTGCCGTGACTTGCTGCTCGCTTCAAATATCCGGCGAATATCTCGAACAATCGACATCACGTCGTGCGCGTATTTTTTACGCAAACATACATTATTCAAATTATAGATACAACGAAAGAGCTGCGCCTGTTATATTTTGACGAAATCGAACCTTGAAAGTTCAATACCTGACATATCTATATAGAAATATAGTTTCGCGCAAGTTGAGAGGGCGCGCAACATGCCTTTATAAGAAAAATCACTTAATATTACGTTACGCGTTTGGAATAAAATAGAAAATTCCAAAAAAAAAAAATTCGCTTCGCTTTGCTTAATACTAGCTCATGCACGCGTTTCTTCTCGGAACTTTCGACATTTGTTTCACCTTAGGTTTTTAAGTACGAGAGAAGTGTTTGAGAGTTTGCGTCGCGATGCGCATCCTGCCAGAGTCGCACAAAACAATCGCGAAACGAAAGAGAGGAATAAAATCGCTAAAACACGGCTCTCGCATTTTTTTTTTTTTTTTTTTTTTTTTTTTTCGCTCGTCTCGGCTCTCGACGCTTCTTCCTCAGACGTTGTCCGTCTTCTCGTTCTCCATGGAATTTATCGCGCCTATGGAGTTTATCGCGTTGACGTTCTTGTTGCTCTCCGTGTCCGTCTCGCTCTTTGCTAGACTAGAAATCGACGCGGCGATGTGCGACTCGGAATGCATCGGTAAGATCCCAGCGTTCGCGTCCTCAATGGCTTTCCTCAACTAAACATCAAATAAAATTTGTTCAAGGTGTGATATTTTAATACATTCAGAGAGAAAATACTGACGTTCCACTCACTATTCGGTGCACTTACTTCTTTTAACGCGACGACACCGACCAGCCTGCCGATCGCCGTTACGTAAGCGTGATTCACACCTACCATGCTGAAGAGACTGTGAACTTTCAGCAGGGACGTTCTCTCGACCAGTTGGAAGGGCGCTGGATCGATGTGACACCTCGAAAAGTCTACCTCGAGCGCCATTTCGCTCTCTTCCCATCTCTTTTGATCTTCCGTCGACATGTCTATTACTCTTTCTCGAGGCTGATTGACACGTGAACGTTATTAGCTGTGAATGTTATTAGTTGTATAGAAAAACAAAAACAAGATGTTGACTTACCAATTGCACCTTCTTTGATGTCGCCGGACTGGGCGCTAACATGGGCGTGTGAGGTGGCACGTTCATAGCTTCCTGACTGTCGCGTCTTGTGCCTGATCCCAGCTCCGGATCAGGATCCACGTCTTGCAACGTGGCCGACTTGCGGAAGATCGCTTCGAACGCCAGACGTATTCTGTTATGTGCAATAAAATAGAATTTATTTTGTTCTTGAAGAGAATTTCTTAATATTTATGTTTTATTGAAAAAGTTTAATCGTAAATTTATTAAATTTTGTATCTACGTACAAATTGTTGTCATAAAGAAAAGCAACTTGGCAACTTGCCTGCTCTCCGCGCCTGTAACAGTCGTGTAGGGTGTTACAGCCGGACTAACTAACGGACTGAATCCCTTCAATGTGAACGAATTCGTCTTCTTCAAGATCGACTTCTTTGGTTGCGAGCCGAACACTGGCGAATGGTAAATGTGCTAAAATACAAGAAAATAAAAGAAAAATGTTGACTCTTCGTCGAGGCGAGTAGAAGAAACCGCGCATGAAGAAACATGAAAAAAAGTATGGAGCATGTGGTAATAACACCTGTGGTGTGTCGATTGACGTCAAAGTCAATCTTGAACGGGGGAGAGGGGGACACGTGACTTACATGATCGCCGCTCGGTGACATGCTCAGATCGTTAACACTCTGCCGCTGCATTTTGAGAATGTCCGGTGCCGGAATGACCTCGAACCTGGACGGTCTTCTCGTTCTCTCCTGTTCTCGCAGCTGCCGTTCCATTTCTTCACGCGCCCTCTCCTCCGCCTCCTTGTGCCACTTTTGCGCGACCTGAGATATCAGTAATGTGAGGTGTTACAGACACGTAAAAAATGCAATAAACATTAAATTTTTATTTGTTTTAAATTAACGTAGAATTTTTTATTGTTACAGTATACAATAATTTTTTACCTTTTAAAAAAATGTTTTTTGAATTTCAATCAAAAATTTCCGATTACCTGGAGCCTTCTCTCACGACCGATATGCTTCTCGATGAGCTTGATTAATTCGAGTCTTTGTATCGATCCAAGTAGAATCATGCAGTCCGGATTGTCGACTAACGGGAATCCGCGCAGTTTACGATTCTCCTTCAGGATCTCCTTCAGCTTCTCATAGGTGATGCCATGCCATATGTACTTCACATCGCGAACCATGAAGTCTTCCACATAGACATTGTACATTCCTGCGATAGATATCTTTTGTAAGATTTTCCGTTATTTCTCCGGAATAATAATTTGCGACGGATGTGCGTCAAAATTACCTTGTCTATCAATCCGTACGAGATGCTTTGCGAAACGACAAAGTTAATTACAAACGTATATAATATTAAAGTATAAAACTGTTTAATATATTTTAACGTTTAAAATATTAAAACTGTTAATTAAAAAGTTGAAAGATACAATATAGATTAAAATATACCTGAACTAGATGGTAGCAGATCAGGCAGGTACGGCAACTTCTTGATAAGTATAATGCTATCGTATATACTGGGCTGCAAAAGCGCCGCGATCGCGTTACTGATTAAAACCGCAATCATTATAGGAACAATGTGCGTGATCTGGCCGGTCATTTCGAAGATGATGACGCTGACGGAAATTGTGTGTGTCACAGCGCCGGAAAATGCAGCCGCGCCAACGGTGGCATATCCACCTAAAAAATTATTAGGATTTCGCAACATTTTGAAGCTGTGATCCTTCTCGGTCAATTTTATATTTTAATCACCTACCCGGTATAATAGGAGTAATTATCCCGCCATAGCGCACACCAGTGGGAAACCAGAGAGCCATGGCCTCTCCTACTGCTCTTCCTAGAGCAGCGCCAATTTTAAAAACAGGGATGAAAATTCCGGACGGAGTGGGAATGGTAGAAGATATAATAGAGAAGATGAACTAAAAAAATCGGAAATCCCGTTTAGCTTCCGTGAGAAACTAAAGATACGATAGAGAAGATGAACTAAAAAAAATCGGAAATCGTATTTAATGTTTTCGCAACTTTCTTTTAACTCAAGTTGTTCACTTAAGAAAATAAGAATCTTACATTAACTAAAACGAAACTCAAGAGCCCGCTGAAGACGTCGGTGTACGACGTCGCCCAGTGCTTAACGATATTCATTTCCTCGGCACCGAGATTTTCTCTCGTCCAGGTAAAATTCGTGAAAAGTCCGTAAACCTGATCGTGCGTGTTAAGATCGCCGGCCATAAACTGACCGAGTCCAAGAGGAAACGACACCGACGAGACCAAGAGAGACACGATGCCGGGATAGAGGAAACGGCTGAAGACAACAGCAATAATATCTTTCATTTAAATCCCGCTAGAATTTAATTACAATAATTTAGATCGAATTCATTTATTTTTTCGAGTCACTTACTTCTTCTGCAGAAAGGTGGTCATGCTCTTGTTCTTACGCATAAAGATGACGTACTGACGATGCAGCCAGACGTAAAAAGCGCCCAGCAGCCCGCTGCCGACGCCGATCAGGGCAAAAACGAAGAGTTCCTGCGGATCGAACGGAAAGTCCATGGTGAAGTTGGTGGCGAACATCGCCGTGATCGTTTCCTCGCGCTGAAACCAGATCGCCAGCAGGCGGAACATCGTGGCGCCACACACCGCCGCGAAGAAACCGCGCCAGTAATTCCTTACGGCGAAGTACACCGTGGTAACCTCGATGCTGAAAAGAACGCCGCCGATCGGCGCCGCGAAACACGAGGCAACCCCCACGGCGCATGCCGCGGCCAACATCTCGCAGTTTCTGCTTTCGTTCTCGTAAATGCCCTGAAAGCTCGTCAGCTTGGAGAGAAGCGTCGCGACGATGCTAGCTATGTGCACGAACGGACCTTCCTTTCCGAGAGGCAGTCCAGAACCCAAGGTCGCCGTCAAACCGATCACCTTCGAAATTATTGAAACAACGAAAACGTTAACAAAACAGTGAACTTGAAATTAATTTGCGAGATTAAAATAAGATTTTGCCTTTTAACAAATGAAAAAAAAAAATAATAATCAGATTGAGTTTGTCAAGTTAAACAACAATTAAGTAGACCGAGTACTTCGCACTTTTTAAATATACTCTCTCGACATGTTTGCTCAGTGGATTATATTATTGACAAACTGTTTTATTATTTTTTTTATTTTTTTCAATTTACCTTGGCTATCAAAGTGCGGAAAGTCAGATACTCCTTCAACGCGACGCCGCGTAGGATCGTCTTCATTTCCGGAATGCCTGATCCGATACTTTGCGGCGCGACAATGTGAACGAAACCGGCGGAAAAGAGAATGAGACACACGGGCATGGACACCCAGGCGAGATACTTGAGAGCCGGTTGCGTCGTGAGATCCTGGTACAACCATATCCTGGCTGGTGAGACGAGATCATCGTTAATACGGAACCGCGTGTAGATTTTTGAAAAATTAAATTAATGATAACAGCAGACTGACCGTTATTGCACATAGAGATACCGCGATCCATGGAATAACTGATGAGAGCCATGATAATGCCGAGAAGCGCCAGGAAGACCCAGTCCTCGCCGAGTCGCGCGCCCGTGTGTTTCCACAGAAAAGCCAGGAAGGCCAGGATTTTTCGACACAAAGGACCTCGTCTTGACTTTCGTAGATCCTCGGTCCTGTCATACTTTCGTCTTGCTTTCTCCTGATACTTAAGTCTCCGTGCCTCTTCCTTCGCGTATTCACCCAGATCTTTCGTATAACGACCATACATCTGCACAAACATCCCTCGTTCGTTTTAATATTTCGGTCTTTCGTGAGTGCCATTTGATCGAATTGCGCGAAAACGAGAGACGACGTGATTAAAACAATTTTTTTTTATTCGTAAAACTGAACACAACAATATTTGTGTGATTGACAACCAGTATATTCAATTTAAAAAATCGTGCACTTACAAGATAATTATCATTGCAGACAAAATACGCTCTGTTCAAGACCAAAGCGGCTGGCATAAAAGTCGAACGAAAAGTTTCACTATGCTTACTTTCACTATTTGTTAATTGCATAGTGCCAACGAGCGTTCAATGTTTTTTTCACGCAAAACAAGTTCGTTCATATTTTAAATAATTTTTGTACTTTCCGTTTTACATAAAAGTTTTCAAGTAATTATTTTTTAATGAGTGCTAATAAGTGTTTTGCACTGTTGCTGACATTATTCATTATTTTTTAAATATTTATCATAAATCTATTTGACATTATTCTCTCACGCGCACTTTATCACTCAAAATATTTTTCACAATTTGATAATTACATTACGAGAAGTAGTTTTTTTAAATTTTTTTTAACAAACTAAAATATCCAAAAAATGCATCCGTGCATACATGCATACTAATTCAAACTAAAACAAGATGCAAGATTTTGAGAATTTCCCCCACCATTCCGTCGTTTTTAACTACGCGCGTAGAGCACCACGTGATCGTTTTGATGCTAATCACAAGTCTGAAAGTCGGCACGTGGTGCACTGAACGCGCGTAGTGGGAGCGTCTAAGCAACGACGTCTCGTAGGTGTCTACTTCAAATCTCAGCGAGAATATTTGTTGAAATTTGGCAACGATCAAAAGTCTTATTCTTAGCATCGCTCGGCCAGCGTCGACAGGGCGAGAGGTCCTATTGTTTATTGTCGCATAAGCTGCGATGTTTTATCAAAAACGCCGTGAATGTCGCACGGCCTCAGATTTATTTAAGACGTCGCGCTTTCTTTTATCACGCACCACACGTATATACATAACTACGAAATAATTAATTTATCACAGAAAATCCCACACAAATCACAGCCAGACATTATTTATATATTATTAAATAGTCATCAAATAGACATTATACAATATTATTAAATAGATATTAAATAGATATTATTAAAATTAAATAACACAAAAAAGACCAGTAAGCCGGAAGATATTATTAAATAAACATTATTAATTAGACATTGTTTACATCGCCGCTTTTTCATTTAATTGTCAATTTTAATGTCGTTAATTTCGTATAATCTCGGAGCACTATACAATTTACTTATGAACACACGTTGTTTTCATGTCAATCGAATAAAAACTGTGCTGTTTACTGTGTGTGTGTGTGTGTGTGTGTGTTTACCGAACACGACGAACTGTTTCAAACTGACAACGAAATATGACGAGCGATGTAAAACCGAGCGATAAAAATCGGCGAATAATTCTTTTATCACAATAATTTTACAGATTATCTCCCCCGTCTTTTGAGATATAATAAGTGTATGAAGATTTATCCTTTACACAACAAGATAAGATCTTGTTAACAAAATCAATAAAGGAGTTTCAATTTCGAATCCAATAACATCAGTGATTGTGATCTTGACTGACAACTTTACTTTGGCAGCATCACAACGTCTTGTTGAGGATATAAATATGTGTACGACAATGTAAGAGACTCACGCCGATTTGTTATATTTTGCTGAGGTGTGGCACAATGCGATCGCGTAATAAATTTCAAGATTGTCTTGTGTCTCGGAATATCTGATTCGATTTAATCGCACGTCTGGGAATCTATTTTTTTTTTTTTTTTTTTGTTCTACATCTGCATACATTTTAATATCTATCAAAACGTAAAAATAAACGAGATAACGCTGATAAAATACGTATAAGAAATGTTCTAGATTATGAATCTGCATGAGTGCATACAAGTACAAGATTAGATAAAATTAGATAAATCCAATTCTCTCTACGTTGAAATATAGGCGACACCTGAGCGACTATGTGTACGGATCGTGACGTCAATGGCGACCACGTTCCACTCGGCAATTGTTCCTCTCCTCTTTCTAAATCTCAACTGCTAAGAACTTACATCTTTTGTCTTCATCTTCTTTTTTTTTTTACATACATTGTAAATATTTTTATTATTCAATAAAATTATTAATGCAGTTTTTAATAAAAATAATATAAATTTTTAATTAAGTTAGATGTGACAGGAATTTTTTTTGTTTCAAATCGATATGACAAAATTATCGAATAAAAATGTTTTTTTTTTTCGACTCATCATTTATTCCAGTATGCAATAGCGGGGAAAATAAATAAATTAAACAATGCGTCTTGTCTCTACAGAGAACAAAGAAGCTCAGAGTGCAAATTGTGTATAATACAATCCGTATAATATATATATATAATATACGCATATATATTATACGCATGTATGTGTTTGTATACGTAGTGGTAACAAGAGAAGATTTCTTCATGCTGGTCACGCGTGCTCGATAAGCATAACGAGTCCTTAAGAGCCATTCGCGCGTTATAAAAGCGTTGCTTGGAAAGACGTTGCTGCAAAGATATACTCGCGCGCGTGTACTCCTTTACATCATCAACCTCGCCTATGAATTGATACGCGGGAATGCGTGCAATTACGGACGTCATTAGGAAGTATTTCCTGAATTCTGTCTCTCCCGTGCTTTGCATAAAGAGAACGAGAGATCTCGAACTTTTGTAAGATAATCGTAAGACAAGGAACTTGTGAGAAATATTTTTTTACAAAATCATTAAAATATCGCGACTTAATTGTTATATAATTAATGTCTTATTTTAAGAATGATACTAACCAAAAAACCGATTCAATTTATTTTCTTTGCCGCAGCAATTGCGTGCGAAAGATTTCTTTACGCGCATGAGACTTTGCGCGAACTCATGCACACGCGCATCGCGCGAAGTGCGTGTAAGCTGAAATTTTCGCATTTACACCGTCGCGAATTGCGACGGGCGCGAAAAGTGTTCGCGATTCGTTGGCAACCGAACAACTGGTTAATTGCGGCAGCTAATACGAATCGTTTTACCGCGCGTGGTTTTAAGCTGCGCTTGTGCGGTCGCGTCACACAAAACGCATTGTTTTCGTGAAGTAACAGCGTCGGTATTTTCAATTTGCCGAGACACGTTGAAAATAGGCGTTCGTATATAATATTCCGAACATTGCAGGAAATTTGCAATAAATCGCGCGAACGCGTCTCGTCTTCATTTTTTAGCCCGACGAATAAATCGTCGACCGAGTGTCGCGGAATATTTGTCAATGTCTAATATAGTTTTAATACAATTAACACATTTCGCGAAAAAATTACAAAGAAAGAAAAAAGCGCTTATTGTGTTTTTCGCGACTTTGTTGTATTATACTTGCGTTTGCAGAAAACTGGTTAATATATTTCCAAGCAAATATACATAAATGTTCTCAACGCGCGCTCTTCTATTTGCTAAGTAAATAGACAAAATGTCCAATTTCGTATTGTTTTCTTTAAACAATAATTTTCGGTTTGTGCCGGGTGCTTCTAAATTTGCGCAAAGATTTCGACACGCGTGCGAACCGGTCATCGCAACGAGACGCGGACGATATATTTTCTCGTCGTGTTACACGTATCAGACAAGTCAAGGTCCATCGCATACAGACACACACACACATTCATTCTTGCTAAGTAACACGGGCGCGAATCACTTTTCGTATAACGCGCGCTTCTGGAGTTTTATCGGGCGGTGAGTATTATCGACGTGAGTGTCGACGAAAGAGATAGTAAGTTTCGCGAATTTTCCTCGAGTGAAAGATCGATTTCTGTTGCGACATTAATGCGCAAAAATACATTTCGCGATAGTAAGAAAAGGAAGAAAAAAAGTACACGCTTCTTCGATCGCGTTCATATTCAACAACGGTCACGTCTCGCGAAACGTTTATTTGTAAATGTAGTCTCTCGCCCACTTGGCAATTGTTCAAAGGTCGCGGTATCGGGTTCAGTGTTATAGGACGAGGAAAATCTCGGACAATTCGCGGATTTTGCGGCCGAGCGTTGTTCTCCTCTCTCTCTCTCTCTTTCCCCCTAAAAAATGCGATAATTACAAAAATCATTAATCAACCGGCGAAATATATAACGTGCAATATGTGAAAGAGAATGGCGTATACTCAAGTTACATCTCTCGAACAAACCAACTTTGTAGTTAACGTCTAATGTAATACGGGGGGGGGGTAAATAAAATATTTGAGGAATATAATGCGCGCAGTAATTTTTGGCAAGCGACGTTCTTGTCTGGGCTTCGTCTACGAAACCCAACGGCAATAGAGTTTAATTATAAACCCGCTTCTACAATTATTAACATTATAGAAGAGATGTAATACAATTCAACGTTGTGTACGTTGATTTGCAAGAATATTCGGTTGATTTGCATATCGCAAAAAAATCTGGGAGTAAAGTGTGCGTGTGCTTCAAGAGAACATATAGAGGACGTTTTTATATCCACAGGCGGCTTTGCTGATAGAAAATATTTCTCGATCGCATGCAAGTGCGGCATATTTTTAAACAGAGCGAGAGTTCGTTGCAAAAAAAAGAGACAGTTGCTTACAATCGTGTTAATATAGTCGAAAGGATCGAACTCCTGCTGCTCCTTGTCCGCGTTTGGCGGAGGACACGGATAGAACGCTTGCGATGGTCTAAAAAAAAAAATATTCCAGATTTGATCAAGTCACTTCTGCTTTTCCGATATCGTATCGTTTTCAATTCTACGTCTTTCAATTCTTAAAGTTAAAGTCTGACGTAAAGATCAAAACACACGAAAAAAGACTTTAACGTGACAAATAAGATGATATTTTTTTTTTTTTTACATCCGAACGTGTTTCTGATCTTTTCTTCTCACACTTCCCGTGAGAGTTTTCGTTCGTGTAGTACCTGTGAGGCCGATTTCGGCGATTTTCCTTCAATTTCGCCATTAGTCTCGTAAACTCCTCCCATTCTCTGTCGACTTCCTCCTCGCTGCCTTCCGGATGGTGATGCAGGCTCTCCTCCAAGAGCTCCTTCTTCGTCGCTTGGCTCGCCATTTTCGCGCGCTCTCTTTCTCTCTTTCTCCCTCTCTCTTTCTCTCTCTCTCTCGGTCGATTTCACGGATTGTGCGCTCGTCGCGCGTGTTGCATTAACGCTCCACGTCCTACCTAAGTTTGTTACTAAACACGCGGTCTCATGTTTTCCAAAAAACCAACGGGAAAGAAAGAATTGATTGACGAGCTCCGCTGTGTTCCAAGTTCGTTTTCGATCGTCTCGCGATCTCTTCGCGATTCAACGCGACTCACAGAACACACCTGTGCGTTTCTTTTTCTTCGCGAGATAATCCTTCAGGCTGGTTCTCATCTTTCAACAATTTTGCGCTCGCGGTTTTGACATCGCCGTTAGATCGGAAAGGCGTGCGAAATCACAAGTGCGAAAGGAAGAAACTTATTTTATTTTTTTTTTTTTCGAGAAACCACGAGCAAGAATATACCGTCGCACACGAAGCCAGTGAGTCACACTGACAACGAGAAGAGAGAACCGGCCGTGCAATTCTCAGATAGAAGGCCCTATAGTCTGGTCCAATTTACGGGCTCATTAGGCCTCACTGACAGCCGACGTCGACGTCGCACACGCATACTCGCGATTTTCCCCCCACAACCGGTCAAATATATTGCCCATTGTCAACGCGGACACCTCGCGCGTACGTCGCAGCGCTGCAGAAATTCGCCACCCCCTATCAAAATCAGACACGACGTGCAATTCAATTAATTAGTCATTGACGGCTGTAGCCGTAGATCTCGTTTTGTCGAGGGGAAGAGCGCGTTTACATTAATTCACATTTATTTTTGCCATATTTTTGTACTAAATTTGTTTTTTTTATTTGAGAGAAAGACATTGTCGAGAAAAAAAATATATTATCTGTCAAAATAATCAATTCCATCATCATCGCGGCTAAATTCTGTTTTATTTCCGCGAGATTAATGTGCGCCAAGGGAGAAAATTCGTTCGCGGATAATAAAAGTGAATAAAAATCCGGCTGTTAAACACAGACGCACAAACACACCGTTGCAAAATGCGCGCTACGGTGCAGCAATTGATTTGATTAAAGTATATCGCGCTACAAGAACGAGTCGGGGAAATCTTATTGGCGGCATTTCTAGTAGCGACTGTACGAAAGCCGTGCACGCGCAATTGGCCACTTCCCTCCTCGGCGAGGGCTCGTAGGAAGCTGCCTTCAAAGTCATGAGTTATCATTGACGAAAATGACCACGTAATTTGATGAATGATCGTCTTAACCAGCGCTAGCCGTCAACTCCGATCGATGACTTCTCTTTCTCTCGACGTTATATTTCGTATATAAATAATAAAATTTATTTAATTTTCTTAATAAAAACTTCTTTGTTTTAATCCTTTTTTTTTTCGTTTGTCCCTGATGTATTATTTTAATCTCAAGCAATCACAGCACGTTGATGTAAAAATTCCGACCAACTCTTAAGAAAAATTTTCGCGCGATTCGAATATATATTAAATTCTTCCACCGTGTGAAACCACACGTACACACGCACACACGTTCAGGATGAGATATCGTTACGTACCTCTTCTACGCACAGCAGCCGAATGTCAAGTGATCCTCGGAAGGTGTTTGCGGCGACAATTAAAACAAGAACTAATTTAGTCGCGTACGCGCGTAGCGAGGCCTCTAATTGTTGGCCGATCATGTTTGCAAAAATCCGGGCTTGTTTGACCTGTCGCTTTGTTTCCACATCGGACATCGCGATGTAAAGAGAGATAACGTCGTGCGTGCACATTGCTGCACAAAAGCCCCGCCGGGTACGCAAATTTGCGCTGGCAAATTAAAACCGCGTGATCATTTAACTTCGATACGGCTCTTTCGTCACGCTCTTTTAATGAGACTCGCGAAATGTGTGTTTCGCGCGGTGTATAATCGTGCGTATGTATGTAAATTGTCACGAAACCGAGAAGAGTGTAACACGCGAAAGAATTTGGATGCATGCAAAAAAAAATGCAAAATCGCGGCTTAATTAATCAATAAATTAATATATCATTAATTAATTAATCAATAAATTAATATCATTAGTAGACGTTACCTGTATGTTGGGACGTGATCAACCAGGTCGAACAATTTCGATCGAAGAAGATCCCGCTTGTGCATTCCGAACGTAAAATGTAAAGACGGCAAGATACACAATAGATATATATATACGTGCTCGTGGGGATATTCAGCAGAGTTGTTACGATATTCAACATTTTTCTACGTCATTAATTAATTTCGAAGACGTCAGAGAACGTCACTTCTTCGATTATACGCGGGAGTTCCGGTTTCGTTCGACTCTATAAAAAAAAGAGTCTCTACGATTCTGTAACGTTAATTACTTTGTTTTTTTGCACACAGAACGAGAGAAGTATTCGCGAAGTGCACACCAGAGTCGCGTCAGAGACGAACGTCGTTGTGAGACGCGATTGCGAGGAGATCGCGAAGGAGATCGAGCGGAAAGCTCGCGGTCATTTGTGATGATGAATATCGAGCGAAGAGATGTAATCGCGACAATTACTCGCGCGACAAAGATTCGACTTACTGCGAAGTGAGCAATTTGTGATAAATTCTTTCCGAGAAACAAGTTGATTTCTTAATGAATCTTCGGGCGATCTTAACGGCGCGGTTTGCATTCTTTTGAAAATGGGTTTATATAGTTTTGCGTTGCGCGTATATATGCACGAGTATGTTTAATGATCACATGTCCGACATATGTTTGATTTTTTTTTTTTTTTTTATTATAAACTAAATAAAAGTTAAAAGACACAGCGTGTCTCTGTTTTTATATTATATGTAGTTTAAATGAATGACAAACAAATGGCAATGTTGTTGTAAGATAAACAGTAAAAAGAAAGACTTGCAAATACGCTTGCGTTACACCGCCATGGGAATGCAGATCCCAAACCGCCACGGATATCCCATGGGTTCCATGACCCTCTGTCAGTGTGTTAGACCCGTAGTGAATTAGTTAATGCGAGTCTTACACACACACACACACACACATATGTATATACACATATACACATGAAACGGCAATGAATTACCATGCTGACGATGTGTCAACACATTGCAGGCTGCATTTTGGACAGGATCGTTTGTCCAGTTATTGGACCTTCCTTCCTGTTTAGCCGCGCTGCGAAAAGTTGATTCACATCGTAGATCTCTGTCGCGTTGTACATTTACTTATTCGTAAGTGATTTCGAAAGGTCTTTCGAAACATAAGCAATTCTTTTGTAACAAAAATAATAATTATCAAGATAATTAATGAATTTCGCTGTTATATAATTATTACTTGATTTAAAAAATACAAGCGGAAATATTTATTTATCACGTACTAATTATATAATGAAACAAAGGTATAAATCAATCAATTAGAAATAAATTGATCAATTATAAAAGTCTCACAATTGCACCAATTATGTTATAAGTCAAGTGTATATTAACAGAATTATGTCATAAGTCCGTCGCTGTTATACTCACTTGATTTACAAAATACAAACGGAAATCTTTACTTATCACGTACTAATTATATAATAAAACAAAGATATAAATCAACCAATTAGAAATAAATTCTATCAATTATGAAAGTCTCACAATTGCAAATTAATTATATTATAAGTCAATTGTATATTATGTTACAAGTCAATAGTATTAACAGAATTAATTATCAATTATCGCAGAGATTGCTCGTCGATTTATTCCCGCCAAGAATCGGGTCTAGGACACGTCACCGATATTGTGTATATCAGATATTGTGTACATTGTGTATCTTAGTCTCGTCGAGTGCGTTTAGGCGGAGATCCGACTAAAGAGATAAGTTTAATTAACGTCGGCTGTGAAATGCCACCAGCCGACAACGACATATTAATGAGTCATGGAACTCTTTATTAGCTAACCGCTCTGTTAACTCTCGTCGATTTGTCTGTTCGCGTTATGCAAATTAAGAATTTTCACATTATTGGCAAGCGCAAATATTGCTCGATTTTTCATCTCTTTATTAATTGTTGCGATAACAATGTTTTTTTTTACAGTCGATTGCACTCAGCTCTTTGCTCGTGCGAGGAAACCTTATCGCGCAAAGAAAAAAAAAAGAAAGCAAGATGGAAACAGCACGTCTGTTCTTGTCTGTTTGATAATACGGCGACAAACAAAGCTCGTCGATAACTTTTGAACCTACCGCGCATCTCCGTCGGGTTGAAAAATACGTTTCGTTTCTTTCAAAGCGAAATATCCACGTTTATAAATTGTCGTGTTTTTTTTTTTTTTTTTTTTTTTGTTCTCGCCTCGTAATGTAACAATATACGAGAAATAAAAAAAATCTGCAAAATGTAGAAATCTGTTTTTTCAGCAGATTTTCACGCTCGTTGACGATTAACGTCTAACGGTGAATAGTCTTGCGACTAGTTTTCCGTAAAATCGTTTTTTCTTAAGAATAATTCTTGCTCTTTTCGAAGTCGCTTACGTAGATTCTTCTTTTGGAATAAAGTCAACGGTGATAATTGCGACTGGCCTTCGCCGCGAGAAGCTCTAATTGCATCGCATGTGCGCTACGGGGATTTTACAAATGTCCGTTACATGGACTCGTGTCTCTCCCTCTCTCTCTCTCTCTCTCTTTCTCTCTCTACAATTATTTAATATGTCAATTTAAAATTAACAATAACGATACGAGAAGAGAATGGCAATCGTAAGAGCCAATTTTATTGGTCAGCGAAGCTGTACGAGGATTGTCACATTTCGGAATTTAGTTACACAACGACCGAGAAAACACGATTTCTATTCGAATCTTGAACGCGACGCACATTCGCACGATACTGTTCATACGGCAAGAAGGATGGCATATCAAGCTTTTGGCAACGAAAGAAAATTATGTCTAAAGAGATGTCTCTACAATGCGAGATAAGATCAGAGACTTTCTATAAAACGATTTTCTAGGAAAAATTATTTATTACACGTCAAATTGCATGTTTGAAAGTCGCTTTCGTAAAACAATTTTTCTGCTCGTTTCGCGAGTTCTTTAGAAAGTAATGACAGTGTCAACATTTGTAATCGCAATTGGTCTATCTCTTTTTTTTTTTTTCTTCCTCCGTCTTTCGACCAGGG
Source organism: Pseudomyrmex flavicornis (assembly GCA_014825475.1). Taxonomy (NCBI): domain Eukaryota; kingdom Metazoa; phylum Arthropoda; class Insecta; order Hymenoptera; family Formicidae; genus Pseudomyrmex; species Pseudomyrmex flavicornis. The sequence continues at coordinate 44,521 of QVNW01002338.1, forward strand.
TTGATAACGCGAGTTCGAGTCAGACGCCGCGTCTCTGCGCGACTGTCGCTCGTGATAACCCTGGGTTTTGATATAAGAGCGCGACATTATACATGAGAGAGATTCTCTCTCGCCAACTATCTCTGAATCGATCCCTCAAGTTTTGGAATCGACTAGAATGTGTGTATCAAAATATTTATAGAAGTAGGAGAGTAGAAGAGAATAAATGATTGCACATGCGTTTAGCAGAAAGCAAATTTTTTACTTTATACAATATCGTTGCAAAACGAGTACAAAATGTATATTGCTATAAAAAAAACACGAAGCTGCGACTGAAACAAAGATATATTTCCGTCAAGAAATAATCTTCTTGCAGAATTATTTCGCTTATCGTGCGTATGATTGACAAGAGTCTTGCGCGTGCGCGCAATTAGTGAAATTTAAACGTTCTCAAAAGTGGAGCGTAATGTTTTTTGCGTAACGCGTTTTACGACTTGTTTGTTTCCAATAATGTCACAGTGGCGAGTGTTATATATTATCGATGAGACCCATACGTAAAGACGTAACAACTGTAATCGAGAATGAGCCGGACAAGTCCAAGGCCGCCGCCGTCATCATCATCGGTTGGCGATCGAATCGCAACCGACGGTTATGTCATCGTGAATGAGCACCGTGTTCATATTCGTCAACTATCGAATTGCACGCGCGAACTGATTCGCAACAAACATTTGCGGAGTATGTACTAAAAACGTGCTCGGCGATCGAGTGAGAGAAAAAATAGCCTTTTTGTTTTGTAAATCTTACATCAACGATATTACATCGTGCTCGCAGCAATTATCGGGGGGGGGGGGGGGGAGGGAAGAAAATACACGTACCAAGACAATTCTTGCAGAAGCAACAAAACGTGATGAGAATAATTATTGATGTGATAAAACAGATTTACGTAAAATCTCAGTATCAAAATATCTTTCTATTCGTTGCAATATATATTGAAGATAATAAAAGATGTCATTCTTTTTAATTATCTTCCGCAATTATCTTTCATAATATAATTATAAAAACCGAGGATATGTACAAGATATAGATTAGTTTAGCGATATTTTTGCTTTTTTTTTTTCTTTTTTTTTACGACGTACAAGAATCAAGCGGATCTGGGAACGAGTTTCATCGGTCGCACGCCCATGTGCTCAGCGAACTCCTCGGAAGCCTTTAGCTGATTCGGATGATACGTTATGCCGCCGTCCTTGTCGACCTTGCTCATGTGCCGTCTCTCTGGATCTCCCGCTATCAGAACAGGCTCCTCGCCGGCTCTGGGCAAGCCGCGCAATTGTCCGAGTAAAGTCGACAATCTCTCCTTCGATCCGCACGCGAACGCCTCCGGATTAATGGCCATGAAGCAATGTCCGAGATCGGCGACTCGATCACCCGTCTTCCAGGCACGGATGTTCGGCCCGAACTGACTTCCGCTGAGAATGCCGCAGAGCACCTCGACCATCAGAGCTAAACCGTAACCCTTGTAGCCGGAATTGCGCTCCGTGCCGCCGAGCGGCATCAGCAGAGAGGCTTCGTACGCCTTTTCGGCGTCGCGGGTGACCTTACCGTCGGCGCCGAGCGCCCAGCCCTCCGGAATATTCTCACCTTTCCGAATGGCCAGCTCGATCTTGCCGAGAGCGACGGCGGTGGTCGCCATGTCGAGGACGAACTCGTCATTGTGAGCGGCCATTCCGAGAGACATGGGATTCGTGCCTAGACCGGCCTTGATGCTGCGCGTCGGCGCCATCAGCGGGCTCGTGTTCGTGCAGGTGAAGCCGATCAGATTCTGCTCTATCGCCATCTTGGTGTAATAACCGCAGATGCCGTAGTGATTGGAACCGCGCGCGGTCACCATGCTGATGCCAAATTTCTTCGCCTTCTCGATGGCGAGCTCCATGCAATACTTGCCCACAACCTGGCCCAGCGCGTTCTTCCCGTCCACGAGAGCTATCGCCTGAAAGTAATGATGTTCCAAGAAAAGATTCCAAATATCATTCCGTGATTTTTTTTTTTCTCCAACCTATCTCGCAAGTTGGGTGGAACTTGGCATTCGCGATGTAATTTTGACGATACGTATCGATATACATGTTTGTTTTTATTTTTCTCGCAAGAAATAAAACTGTTTTTACTCGAACTCACATCGATTTCATTGCGTTCGACACAACAAAACGAGATACGTATCACGCACGAGTTTCCGATAATACCGGCAATTTTCGCGGACGAAGATACCGCCTCAATTACCGAGGCAATTAGAGCCGCACAAATACTAATTAGTGTTCTGCGCGTTTGTTATCGATCGCCAAATTGTCGTCGCCCGTTCGATAAATTGTTACGTGTGTTTCCGACAACACTGGCAATTTTCGCAACTACCGCTCTAAAAAGTAATTAAAGTGGTGCTAATCAGCGCGCGTTCGGTTCGTCCAATTGTCAACAGATCTATTCGATAAATTGTCGCTCCAACGTTGCAACGTGTTACACGAGCAATTTCATCAAATCGGCGATGCGCACGAAAATAAATAATCTATTAATAAATAATCTATATTTATTATGTAATTTATTATGTAATTCCGGTCGCTTGATAAAGCCGATCGAAAAAAACGTGATAAGGCGCGAAAAGTATAGGAAGTTCGTGAGAACAAAGATTCTTTCTATCGACGAAAAAAAAGTAACTCCTTAATTAATCAGAAAATACGCGCGTGTATCTTATCGTATTATCGCTTGTAAAAAAAAAAAAATGAAGGCCTCGTAAACAACAAAGCGTCCCGACGCTATCGTTACATTGGTAAGCAAACATCATTTTTTATGGCATGTATGTAAATTCTTCTCGATTGCAGCGACGCTCGAAAAAAAAAAAAACACTTACGTCACTGATATACCTTCGCTCCGTAATCAATTGATAACGAACACTTTTTTACACACAGCAGCACCGAAGTGCGCGAAACAAAATATTTCGAGCTAACCGCAAACATCGTGACAGAAGAAACTCGCACGAAGTTCGAAAACTAATATGTAGCTTAACTATAAAGAAGATACTATTAGACTTCAAAATCTATCAAAAAAAAAAAAAAAAAAAAAAAATTGCGAGGTCTCATTATCTGTAGGTTACAGGTTAAAAAGATAAGAAATTTATCTTGTTGACCTACTTGTCTTTTCGGTCCACTTGTGTTCTTATGGTTAAAAAGCCACCAGCGAAAAAGTATGAAATTAACGAATCTAAAAGTCTCTTCTCAACTAATTAACCGACTCGACCGATCTCCCGTCGTCGGTTATAAATTTAAAGAATCTGCGAATCAAGACAAGAATGTCAAGTTCCACCCGCATCCGCGAGATTCATTCGAACCTGGAAATCGGTGACGGTCTGCGGACGTGCGGCAGGATCGGTGATCCTGTTCTCTATGTCCTTTACGTACATCTGCATCCGGTTCATCCCGTGGCTGAAGTGGCCTCTGTAGTCCGCGGTCATCAGATGATGACCGACGGTGAGCGCGTCTTCCGAAGTAGTGCCGGCTTTGCGCATGCAATCCACGATGAATCTAATTACTTCGTCCTTAGGCACGACCTTCTGATCGTAATCCTGAGTGCCGGCGCACGTCATTCTGCTGTCGACGACGACGGTGCGAACGGATGATGTTGCGCGTCTCGTTAAAAGTTCGCAAAAGCGACTGAGCGTCGCTTTACCAGCGACGATAGACATCTTGTCTAATTAATTCTGTTTGTTTCTATATATATATAGTCAATTACGGTCGGCCAATCAACTCGTTTCTCTTATCAGCCGCTCTTCGCTTTATCAGACGGTCGCGACCAGCAAGTTTTATTACCGCGTCAAAATGAGCGAAACACGTTGCGAACATAAACGCGCCAATAAACAAGTTTATCTGTTTTTCACGTTATCTCGTTGTTTTATCGTTTTACGTTTTGTAATGTCACATTCTCGATTATTCTTCCTCTCAATTTTTTTCTCCTTAAACAATTTTGTCTTTGAAACAGGACGTTCGAGAATGAAGTATCGTTAACGAATATTATAACAACGATACATCGATCAATCCAACAAAAATGATAATAAACTAGAGATGAAAAAACTGTTTTCTTCTCTTCTTCGCTTGTTTACGCGCAATAAAAAAGTACAGTCTTTTTTTTATTGTATTTTCACATCGAATTGCAATCCCAGTTCTTCTTCGTTTTTTTTTTGTTCGAACTTAGCGCCAGATCGCGCTGCAGCGAAGAAGGCCACGTGGATGGCGCTACGGTTGGTCGAATATTACGTGTCGGCGATTACAGACTCGCGTAATACATTCACTGAATCGATGATCCGCACAGCGCGATTAAGGGTCTGACTTCACACGAGAGAGAATTCTTCTTCCAGATATTCTCGATAATTTCTTCCAACTGTCTTGTATATTCTTGCAAGAAGAAAGAAAGAGAGAGAGAAAGATGACGTTTGACAGCGCGTCCACGCGCTGCGTTCGCCGTTTTTGTTCGCACCGACTTCGCCTCGCGAGTGTATCGCGAGGCTGTAACGTGATTTCTGGCGGGAGCTTCGAAAACGCTCTTGTCATTGTGTGTCGAAATGATACTAATGATAGTTACAAGTGCGCGTATATATAAAGTATATACGTTCGATACAATGAAATAAGAAGCTTGCGAAAGATGCGACTGAAATAAATATTCTCATTACTTAAAAATTTGCACGTCACTCGCAGCGATCTTTTCTTTTTTTAAATCTCAAGTAGATAATCTCGAGATTAATATAAAAAACGGAAATGTGTACGTTAATTTGTATATTGTAATTATTTGTATTTCGATTACAATACGCCACGTGGAGCGTAACGAAACGAACACGTTGCCTTTCAACGTGTAAACGACGCGAAGTAATTGCTGAAACATTACCATCGCATTTGCGACAGTGTTGTTGCGCACGAGCACTTTTCTTTCTCGCTGAAATAAAGAAAAAAAAAGACACTTAGAAAAGATCAGGTTGACTTTTGAACACACGGACAACAAATTCTGGAGATCCCAGAATTGAATTGGTGAGTTCGATCGGATGACTTCAAGTTGAAATATGTTTTGCAATAGGCGCAATATTGCAAATCCCTTCACTGAACGACAGAGGAAAGAGAAGTAGTGCAAAAACGATCATTAATGCCTTCGCATTTACTAGATCTAGAAGTCGATATTTTCCGTTAGAATTGTGTGCGGTCACACACTGCGCAAAAAACAAATTCTACATAACGCGCGCTGTTAATTAAAAATATGTTTCTAATAAACGTAAAGGCACTTTACTGTTCTCTCTCTCTCTCTCTCTCTCTGGCACGATTTACTCATCGTCTCTCGATCATTGTGCATGCGATCTGATTATGCACGGATCGCCGCTCCGTGCAAGCGATATCTGACATAAGAAACAAATAAAGTTCGACCGCGAATCACGCGAAGCCATAAGTAATCGATTCGTATCGCGTTTGTTCTATTTTTTTTTTTTTTTATTAATTATTCGCATGCAAGCGAATAATTCGCACACGACACACACACACACACACACACACACACACACACACACAGACATACGTACATCGCGAAGAACGAGGAAAAGCCTTGAAACGGATGCGTGCGAAAAAAAACGTCGCACTGTATTAAGTAATGCTGCGGCGGAATACCGTTACTCTTCGCGCACGCACCGATCGGTCGTTTTAGATCGGTTGAGATTCTTCCCGAGTGGATCGTCCAACGAACTGTTCCGTCGTCTAACCGATCGTAAGAAAAAAAAACGCTCCTCTGTCTCATCGCCGCACTTTTCTATTATGTAACTTATTGTTATACAATGTGTCAAGCGCGAATTAAAATAAGAGGAAATAAATTTGCACAATGCCGAGATTTTAATTCGAGATCTAATCGAAGACGTGATTAGATCAGTTAGCGTGTAATATTGATAATGTGCGAGTTGCGCGCGTCCAGGTGTCGATCGAATTCTACGCGTTCGTAGACGATTTTGAGATGTTTTAAATAATTTTTTTTTTTTTTTTTAATCAATACTATTTGAGTCTACTTAGTCAGTCAATTTATTTTTCAAGTTTTATTTTATTTGCTGTTACAAGATATAAACGTCAGAGAGAATGCGCGAGAAAAGCTATTACACAGTTGTTCATACGAAAAGCTTCTTCGATTGCACACAGTTTGCGCTTTCTGCGAGCACGCTTCGAAAACGAACAACCGTACGCGCATATCTCACGTCAAATCAAATTGAGGCGGTTTGCCTATATGATTCATATACCGCGACACACATTTGCAAGATTACATCATAAATATTTAATTTCATAAACGTGGTTATGAGTGTTACTCAACGCGCGACAGCCATAAATATGCGCTCCGAAGCGAGGCTCGAAGATTGTAGATTAGCGCTGCGGAAAACTGGCAGGTGTTTGGCTTCGGAGAGAAAACGCAAGGAATTTCATAAATTAAACATTTTGTTCATTTAATTGAATATTGACTATTAAATACTTTGTATGCTAATATAATTATACAAGTATACCAATACTTGTATATAATTTTGTTTTTTTTTAACAACCCAGGCGATAAGGAAAACGCGTTGCATCTGATGTGTGATAATTTATATCATTTTTTAATTAACTGACTTTTTTATATCGATGATGGCGTAATCGTAAGAATTCGGTGGCATATATCGAAAACATCTCGCGTGAGATATCGTAAAGGATAATGCGAATAAAAAATTGCGCGAACGGAAATAAATATTTTGATTCCAAGTGCATCTAAGAATATGAGCAATTACGGCACACTTTGATCATCGATATTTCTCTCTACGAATGACGTTCAATTATAAACACATTGCGCAATTATCGCGAAGCTCACGTGGATCGTAAATTTCAGTCGCCAAATTTCAATCGAGCTACAACGTTTAATTGCTCAAGTGGTAATCGCCTAATCACGTGAGAGGTAGCGTGTGACAGATCCACACGTGATGTAAAGAGCAATCAGAGCAATTATTTCTCTGTGTAGGAAAACTACAAAAATGAAAAATAATAAAAAAAAAAAGTTCCTCTGTAAATAAATGCAATTTTTTTGCAACGAAGTTTGCAATTTTGCTTCTTCCCTAAATCCACGATAACTTGAATTGCTTATTAAAATATTTTGATAATACAACGTAACAGAATAAAAAGAAGATTATCTCAAACGATGGTTGTAAAGTTAATTTTAAATGCGTCTTTTTAAACGATTGCTCATTGCGAAAAATAATTTCACGAGCAAGAGATACTTTATTTCCTAGTGAACGTAACAAAATAAATTGCTCTTTGCGTTAAGATGACAAGAAGTAATGCTAGCAAATTACATAGCAACTGTGTGTACAGATTAGATTAATACCGATTAATTTTTTTATTTTCACATTTTGTCCGCACAATCTTTATGCTTGAAAACTGTTCAATGTTTTACGCTAAAATTTTTATGTAGTTTTGTATGATCTTCAAAACTTGAATGCTATCTTTTCGCTTTGCTTTATTTTTACTGTTATTGTTCTCTATTATCGTAACTTCCTTAGTTTGTGATTTTTTCCAAACACATTTATCGGCTTATGAGAAAACCGACGGAAAAGAGAATACGAAAAATTCGCAGATGCACTTGCGATTGAAATCGCGAATTAGCGAGAAACATACATATTCAATGAATATTATATACGTGACTCGTTTCTCACGCACGTGCATCATCCATGAACGAATGACGATATATAGAGTTAAATTACCGCGTGGAGTACTTCACGTTTGCGATTTTTATTTTCTATTCGAAGTCGAATCGTAATAATTTTTCTTATTTCACGCGAAAAGTTTGAAAATGTCCGAGCGGACTTGGCAGGCAGTTTAGAAATCACGCGGATTTTCTAGCAACTTGTTGCAAAACAGACAAGAAAACAGATGAAAATAGATAGCGGCGTTAGAATCTCTGGTAGTCCCGAAAAATCACGAGAGTCTCTTTCATCGCGCAGCTGGACAAACTTCAAAGTCGGGATTTTATTATATTTAAATTGACTTGGAGTCACGCTCCGCGTGAAAATATTTTCGGTTGTAACGTTTCGTTTGTACTACGAAAATTTAATATTATTATACTATGTCATCAGTGCGTTAACCCAAATAAAAATGCTCTAAATATAAATGCTCCAAATATATACACAGCTGATATGTGCATTTACCACTTAGAAATATTTTTAAGTTTTATAAAATAATAAAAAATATTTAGTTTAATTTAAAGGTGTTTCTATTTTTTCAATAGCGAGTCAGTTTTTAAATTATAAAAAATGACAAAGTTGCAATTCTCGACGTAATCGACGAATAACGAATCGTTGTTGTACGTAACTCGTGGTTTCGCGGAACTATGAGATTCCGCAGCATGTAGATAAATTTATGAATCTTATGATAAATGATTCGCGCTCATTATAAAACCACATCCGCGGTAAAATCGACTGTAAAAATTCAAGTCTCAATGTGACATACATACATAATTATTTTTTCATAATTAATTATCATTAGCAATATTTCATAATTATTATTAATTAACAAATAAAATGTTTCACTTTCTTGTACGTCTCTCGTTTTACTCGCGAATTCGTCTTAAAACTACGATATATTTTAACACTATTGTTTTTGTTCTTGTTGTAACGCGGAGAGGCTTGATAATTACGTCCGTCATTCTCAGAAAGAAATTTGTCTTTAATTTACTGAATTATATACGAGCCGACGTATCTCATTTCAGTACTGAAATTATTCACTTATGTTACAATCGTTTTATATTTCTTCTTTGGTTACTCATAGTTTATTTAAAAATAAATTTGAAATGAAACTTAATTGTGATTTGATTAATTAATCAATTATCGAGTTATTCCTAAGATGCTAGCAAATCGTAATTTTTTCAGACTTTACGTTCAATTCAAACCTCTCCGCAATTTGCTTATTGTTTCTCTCTCGAAAATCCTCGTCCAAAGTTTCAAAAGCTAAAAAACTTTGGGTATCTATTTGTTCCAGAAACTCGTACGGTATATTACTCGCAATATCGAATATCTCAATCTGCAGTACGTCGTTAAATTCAGAAGTACTTACCAAGGTGTTCTGGTATCCCAGTACTCCTCGTCCGTACTCCTCGTTTCCTCGGCTGGACGATGCCATCTTGACCTCTTCCTGTCTCGTAAAGGACGAGAGCGACTAACTCGGGAAACTTTTTCAATTACCTACGAAAGATCGTCTCCGAAAAACTTCGAGCGACGAAAGTGAAGAAGCTGAAGAAGAGAGAGGGGGATAATAGATGGGAGGAGAAAAATTTCAGGTGAACTTCACGTTGCGATTTAGCACTTAGTGTTCCACGATTGGCTATCGAAGACAGTCGGTCTCCTTCTTCCTGGTTTTCTCTCCTCGCAGCGACGGAAATTCATCGATGACACGCTTCACTTCAAACACACGGCGCCCCGGCGTCGTTTGCCAATACTCGGTGCTACCTCAGTAATTTCGACGTTCCACTTCTCGCGGAAGAATTGCGAGTTCAAAAACCTCGATTACGTAATGTGCAAAATTTGAGACAAATTTATCTTGAAATAAATTTCTTCTCTTTCGATCTTTCTCTTTCTCTCTTTCTGGCAAACGAAATCAGCCGATTATTATTTTTTTATATAAAACTAATTATCAAACTGTGTGTAATCGTACTTGAACCGGCCGCGGGAGTCTCACTTTTGCGTCTTCACAGCTAGAGAATTTGTCAAGCAACTTTACGTCGAATTTATCGCATTGATAAGACCGCGCTGCTCTCTGTGGTGGCCTTGTCACTTGCGCGTGTATTTAATAATGTGTCGTGAAATTCAAATTTATATACGTAATGTCTCTTTATTCTGTCCTCGACCGCGGCGCGCGAATAAAAACCGGAGTTGAACGAATCTCGCGATTTAAATCGCGACTCGACGACGCGTCCATCTGTGCACCAAGAAAATGCGCGAAAAGTGCAACGATGATGTCACGTGACCGAGCTCGATAACTTTCGCGGCGATTATTCGTAGCGCGAAAACAGTCGCAAGAGCGAGATAAAGGCTGAAAATATCGTCCAGTCACTGTGCAAACACAAACCAGCCTGTGATCGCGCGACAAAGCCGATCAAATAAAAAGCGCCGGTCGCACGATCGGACAGCGCCTTACGGTGCGAAACGCGATTCGTTTTTGCGTCATTCACGGGTAGGACTTTCGAACTAGTAAATATTGATGTACGCGGGACGTTTTGCCAAAGTACACTCGCGTCACGAGAACGCGATACAAGATTTGGTCTTCGCTTCGTTCGAACGCGCTATCGGTCGATAGAAGCAACAATCGATTTTGCACTGCGAATCGAAGATATCGCGTACAATATTGCTTCGCGAACTTTTGTGCGAATAAAGATAATTAAAAAAATCAAGAGAAGACACTTGTCCAGAGAAAGATATTTGTACATTCGCAATCGTCCGCAAGTTCACGTTTAATTTTCTCTTTTTTTTTTTTTCAAAAAATTAAGAACACAGTATCTGAAAAACGCTTGACAAAATTATACCTCGTTCTCTTCCAAGTTCTCGAACGAGTATCACTCGGAGATCGATCTCCAAACTCGCCGGGTCGGAAGCTTTAATATTTGCGCGCAATAAGCGGCGCGCCGATTCGGTGCACGTGGTCGACGTCGCGAGGTGCCAAACTTTTCTGTCATAAGATCGTCGATTCGATCTTGCGTCGCCAGCAACGTAGAGAGATCTGACGTTCGTGACGGGACGCGACAAGCGCGCGCTTCGCGAGCGCGTCTGACTGCCCGGCGGGACGGTCGTGAGCCGACTGATAGGTGTATGAATGAAGCAGCGGAGATTTCAGTCACGGTGTTTGCAGGAAATTCAAAATCGCACGTCAAGAGAGAGAAAGAGAGACGGCGCGATATGTGCCACTGCTCATCGATTTCTCCGGATCGATTCCGATCGTCGAGGACACGATGACGTAAAGCCAGGCTCCTTATCGCTGCGCTGGAAGGAGCATCGCGTTGGAAATGACATTTCCTCGTAGAGACGCACACTCGATCGCGAAGAAGTCGCGTGACAATTTTGAGACACATTCAACAAGTTTGTCCAATGAGTCAAAGCTGAACAACGAGCCTCTCGTCTTTTTTCTTTTTTTTTTTTTTTTTTTTTTTTTTCGTCTCGATACTGAAGCGAATGTTCTATTCGCGAATAATAAAGAATGGCCTTGATCGTCAAAACTCGCCGTGTGACGATTGATGCAAAAATAGTACTAATTGGTTAGCCATCGAGAAGGCTCGTTATACATCACGTTTTTCGCGTCACATTTCGACGGTATACATATGTAAAAGTCCCACCCGCCATTCTCGACGAGTTTGAATTTATTTCTTGTGAACAATCCGAGAGAGATAACGCGTGCACAAAATAGCAAGAAAACGCAATATCAGTGCCCGACATCGATTAATCCGCGCTTTTCTTATCTTATTTGTACGTAGCGTCGAGAATTTTTTGCAATTCAATTGTGCGCAGTTAAAAATAATCAAAATCCTTTTTCGCATTCACGCGAGTTAACATCGCACTCGTGCTATAATATATACTTGCAAGATGCGTTGAAGGTTTTTATGCCGCTTTTGTCGCGCGTGAAATTCATATTCTTTTTACGGTGAAATTAACGATGCTGCGTAGGCGTTGGATTAAACGAGGTTTCTTCGCGAGAGAAGTGACCTTTTCAGTTTTAACAGAACAATTGCCGAGTGAAATTACATATCCAGATAATTTTCGAGTTTAAAACAATCTCGTCGAATTGAACAAAATCGATAATTTACCCGTTCCGGTTATCCAAGCGTAAATATTTACAAGCAAATTAAATTTTCCAAGCACATTCCTCGAGATGAAACCTGCGAAGAGACACGTGACACATACAATAGAAATACTCGTTTTGCGTTGATTATCGTCATTTAGCGCAGCGCTCGTTTTTTACGACACTAACTAATGAGACGTTAAATTTATGTTACATATTGCTAGTGTCTCCGATATTATTAAATACGACGCTGTCGGAATGAAGGAAATAATGTTAATTGTATATTTTACGAGTAGGATGTAATTTGCTTTACAAAAAAAAACTGTTGCGTTTCGAATGATTTCAATTACTATGTATACAGAATGGAATGGAAATAGAAGGAGCTGAGAGAGATTCAATGCCAACGTAACTCGGCGGAAAGAGTATACAAATATTATATATTATTTTAATAAACTTGTAAGCGTTCTCGCAACAAGATTAACATGGGTGCAAACATTAAAAGGTTGTTTGTTTTTAAAAGAAAACCACCTGTGTTAATACTGGTTGTTAGTCTGATCGTTGTGTGCATTTTGATATACAATATTAAATCTCAAAAATATGTTCTCTCTATTCCCAATTTTACATGTATAAATATAATATTAAAATAATATTTACTTCACTACTCTCAGTCGTTACAGTTTTCACAAATTTGTTGCGCTTTAGTTTGTAGCAAATCCCCAATATTTTATATATCAAATGTATAGAGCTTATCCTAAAAGAGAGAGAGAGAGAGAGAGGAAAGCGGATCTCGGAATGACATCTTCCCTTTGGTACAACGTTATCACTGTGGAGACTTGTTGTCCGAGTTGTCCGACGATGAACTTGGTAGAGCCGAAACTGTAAACAAGAACAGAGACAACAAAAGTTGTCAGGCACATTTTTTGTATATGAAGAAACACCGTGTGTATAATTTTTACTCGCTCACCGATAATGATAATCAATATGACAACACATATAACGCCAATGATAATCATCATTTTGAGATTCTTCCACCAGTATTTTCGCTTTAGTTTTCCTGCGTGCTGTTCGAACTGTGTCGCGCCCGCTTGAAGAGCGTCAGCGCGATTCTCCAGCTCCGAAAGTTTCTGATCTCGTTCCAACACTTTTTCAACATTAACCTTCATTATACCCACGACCTCGTCCACGGTCGCCTGTGTTTGCTGCAGCTTTTTGCTGGCCCCAGCTTGCTGTGTGTTGTTTGGTCCACCCACTCCTCCTTCTCCGGAACCCTCCATAATCCTGTAGCAATGAAACGAAGAATCTTGTAATTCACCTATTCCCATACTTCTAAGTTTGCTCTTCGGCAAATATTCGTCACCGTACACAATCTCGAAGTAAGCACAACTCAATAATGCAAAACACAACACGTGCTTTGCAAGAATCTTTAAAGAAATCGTGTTATCGACGAATTGACGAGCACACGCCCATAACCTCAAAATTGTACATATGTTTCCAAACGAGTTTAATTTTTACATCCACATTGAAATGTTTATTATTCGCCAAACACACGCTCTTTGAGTTTCTTTATTTATTTATTGTAAATAAAGAAAAGATGTGCGCAAGATGTACATGATAAAAACCTTTGAAGGAAACTTAAAAGGACGTAATCAATCTACTGTTGACTCATGTAAACACATTACATTCCTTTGTAAAGAGCATATAAGTGCGCGTAGATGTGAATTTCAATACTTTACACAAATTCAATGTCACTTACCTAAACTTATTAAGCGCAGAAATAAATTAAAGAGACAATCAAATTAAATACGCAGACAAAAAAACGAAATGTCACACACAACAAATTACTCATATGAGAAACGAGATACAATCTGTTACAGTGAGCCAACAGTGGACGTGTGAGCAGGTTCGACAATCTCAAAAAAACTAATCGCGAGTTTTCAGTAACGTAGATATCCCCGTTTCTACTTGGCGCATTTTGTTACGTGTATTTCTAAAGCTAGTCATCAATTTCGATTAACTTAATCGACCGATTACTCCATTGGAATTGATCAATCGCGTTAGTCGTTTAGAATTGACCAACAACAAATTGACAGCAGTTGACACTTATAATCGGCCGATTCAGTTTACCGAAATTGGTGAGAATATCGGTCCCTTTTGTGCTTGTCTGTCACATTCTTTTGTTGTACTGAACAATGGAGATTTGAAGGTACAACAACTTCAGTTTTTCTGCAACGAAACCACAGAAGCGTATTATATATATACAATACAAATAATAATCACTGTGCATGGTTTTGTTTTAACAAGTAGAAGCTACTCTTTGTTCGTCTTCCAAGGCTTACATTTCGGTCACCTGCGCGGTATTTTTTTTCTATGACAATAGTCGAAAAAATTTTAACAGTTGTACGATGATTGAGAGATCGTCACTTATGATCTAAGGACTATTCTTTAAACCTTGTCACATTTTGTTTCAAAATCACAAGTGACAATCTCTCAACTTTTGTGCAACTGTATTTTTTTTAACGCAACTATTTATTATCATCTCGAGTAGAGGCGAAAAATTTTTCAAAATTTAGTAAAAAGAATGCGCGTTATATTGATTTTTAATTTGCCCCCCTTATCTCTATCAGATAACGCTATTAAAAGTTAATAACGTAAGAGGTTGCCTGACCTGGATGCATGACAAGTCACATGATTATATCATGACGTCACGGATATAATAAAAAATTATGCTTAGCTCGTGAAACGGAAAATGAGACAGCAAAACTGAATCGAGTCTTAGTTAAGTGATTTTCTACTAGTTGGTTTAACATATGTAAGATGTGATAAACTTCGTTATGTTGTCACTATAATTTATTAATCAATTGTGAAACGTTGCAGTTTTACACAAAAATTGATAGCACGTGTGTATGACATATTCGTTTACGTAAATACAAAATAATATCTTCTCGCGCCATCTAAAAGCGCGATAACGACAATAAGTCCATCGATAAAAACGGTAACCTGCTAATCGAGAAGTCGCGTAAACGTGTAACGAAACATGGTGGCAAATTTTCTCTCGTCGTCCGATGATTGACGCAATCAATATTAGATTGTATATCAACGACACGATATATTTAATGTCAATTAAATAACACAAAACGTAACAAATATAGATGTACAAATGTTTTCAGCGCGTGCACACAACCGAGTTAATAATTTTAGCACACGCAGACGTGTGCGCAATTTGTAGTAAACAATTGCACCGTGTAAAATTGCGGAATTCCGTGATAAACTGCGTAACGAATTGCATTAACAATTCAACACACGTCTGTTATCATTTTCCACGCAAT
Organism: Pseudomyrmex flavicornis; assembly: GCA_014825475.1. Classification (NCBI taxonomy): domain Eukaryota; kingdom Metazoa; phylum Arthropoda; class Insecta; order Hymenoptera; family Formicidae; genus Pseudomyrmex; species Pseudomyrmex flavicornis. The sequence continues at coordinate 59,666 of QVNW01002338.1, forward strand.
GTTGTCGTCAAATTATTTTTCCGATAATACGATGTGTTATCGATATAATAAACAAAACAAAAATAATAAGATACAATTAAAACAGCATCGAGAGAATAATAATTAGAACCGCGGCGACTCTCAGGCGTCCATTTTTTTTTTCGACCAGAAAAATTAAGTTGAACTCACTACAACGTCCGCACACAATATAAATTAATACACGAAGCAGTGTACTCTCTCGCAAAAAATGAGATCACTTACCGCTACGAGCTGCCATAATCGTGCGTATGAACAATATCGCAAAAGCATCTTGAACGCGCGTCGTCCTCCGTGAAACGACGTGACTCACGACGAAAATCGCAATCAGGGGCATAAATAAAACATGTTGCGGATGCTCGGTGCGCGCATTTGCACCGCGTCGTCAGGAACGTACGCAAGACACGGTTCCGACTTATATAGAACAAAACGATCAAAACGATGTACGGCGATTTTATTTTCCAAATCACTTGTTCTCGATACAACAATCGATACTAAATAATACTGCAATAATTTTCGAGTACTATTTGCACTGTTATTATCTATAATAGATTTCTTAGAAAATTTTGCATTTTAGAGTATATATTTGTTAAGTGTTTAAAGCACCTAAGAATATCAGAATATCAAGGCAGAGCGCCATTTTATCAATTATTTTTTTAAATTAAATTGTTTAAATTAAGAATTATTACTTATTTCAATTTAAATCTCTGTTGTTAAAGTCCTCTTAGACGAATCGTAAGAATCCGTTTCCGGACACGTTCCTGGCGGCCGTAAGGGTGTGTTCGCGCATGAGGGTTGCGAGGGTCGCGTTTATTGACTAAAATTCGTCGCGCGTGCGCGATCGAACGGTTGTGCAGCGCCGTGTGTCGACTTTGCCGTTTCGAGGGATCGATTCTCGACGTGCACGGCGCACTTTTCGAACGTGCGTTTGTCGCTTCGCGCGAAACACCGATCGATCGTACGTGAATCGGGAGCGTCTGCACGACGAGTCTCGCGAGCGATCGCGAATAAAATCGCCGGGGTGGCAATTTCGCGGAACACGCGGCGAACGTGGGAAGCGGAAGTCGGTGCTCGAGGGCGGACGATCGAGATATATCGCTGGGGCGCGCGCATGCCGACGATATCGCGCGACGGCGTGTCGCTGGAAATTTTATCAATACCGCGGCGGCCATCTAGTCTCGCTGGCAGTCGCTCGCGAAAAGTACGCGCCGAGAGCACCGATCGACCTCCGACCGACTCGAACGAAGGGTGCCACCGTACGTCAAGCCGATCGACACAAATCGACGAGGACTGCCGGAATAAAAACATCTAAAAGCGATCTGATCTACAAGCATGTGAGTACACATGTGTGATAAGACGCGCGTGTAATGTCCGCGCGACTATGTCCGCGCCGGGGAGGCCGCGAAGGAACAAACGAAGGTCTTCGAGAATGTCGCGAAGGAGACGTACGTTTCGTGACGTATAATCCGTGAAAATCGTAGTGGTGAGCTCGCGTATCGAGCCTCTTAATTATCTACTTTACAACGAACGCGAGTCATTGTGAGGCTCAACGTATTCGAAAGATCGTTAGAAATTTAACATTTTGCAGAATATAGACGAAAGATGACACACGCACTCACGCACACACACATACGTACACACGTATTCGAGAGAAAGAGAGAGACGATTCGCGCGTTGCGCTATACCGAAGTGCATTTCCTCTCGATGCATTTCCTACACGAAAATTTATATACACTCTCGTCGAGAAAATCGCGAGCATCGGAAAGACATGACAGACACTGAGTGTCGCGAGCTATGAAATCGAGCTTCTTACTTCCGATTCACGTTCGAACGCGACGATACAAATGGCGATTATTCCGTAGAAATGCATCCAGGGTGAATTCCGTGGCCATTTCGTGAGTGGTGCGAATCGAGGACATGAACGGTCGCGCGAGAACCTTCAGGAAGTACAAACTGCAACGCGCTCGACATATGATTGCACAGCGAGAGAAAAAGAGAGAGAGTGTGTGTGTGTGTGTGTGTATGTATGTGTGTGTAATAACGAGCGATTTTAAGGGCGGATCGAAGACCGCGTTCGGATTCCTCGCGCTCTATTAAGCTTTTCGCGATTTATTTTACGTGCAAGAGGATTCGCGCGGAACGATGAACTTTGTCGGTACGCGAAAAGAAATCGCGCGAGCAAAAACGGCAATGCTCTGGCGAGAGTCGCAACGACGTGTAAGATGCGTTTTAAGACGCAATTGCCGAGGCTCTTGTCGTCGCCAATCGATCCTTCCAGCACGACCCGTCCCGTCTGTCCACGACACACGGCAGAATTTCCGATAGAATGCAACGGAGCTCCGAAGCGCGAGACCAGATTTCGTCGAAAGAAATCGACTCGAAAGGCGGCCAATATATATATTGTACATATGCACACACACATATGTACACACACACATGATGTTCGATCGTGTCCTTCGGCGGATGCACGACAATGCAGCGATCTTGGTTGCGTTTTTCTCGAACGTATTTTTTTTTTTTTTTTTTTTTCACAAGCGCGCACGTTTAGCGCGTGAAATTTTTAGTCCCGTGTTAACGAGATATCTCTCGCGTTTCGTGCGAGCGCATTTTTGTTATTCCAACTCCTACACTTTTGTAATATTAATTGAAACATCGTGTGTGTTTAAATTTCTTTATTTACTCATTTCACGTTTAGTTTACGTGTGTAATTAAATACGAAATAGAACGAAAAAGATCTGAGAACACACACGATCGGATTGCGACAGAATATAAACGTGTTGAAAAATAAATCTCACATTAAGAGACGGACGAATATATTCCTTCTATTTTTTGTTTCTGACCGTCCTCGTTTCTGTCTTAGCGCACACATTTCCCATTTAGCTCCCAATTGCGCGCACTTTATTTGCGATCAATCAATTGAGATAACATAATTAACGCAAACAGTTATATCGCAGTTTTATCTGCTCCGCGTGTTTCGCGATCTTGAACAATATCTCGATAAAGAAACGCGAGGATGATTCAGACATCGCCCATCCATCGTCGCAACACTCACACGCACATACATACACGCACACACACACACACACACAATCGACAAGCGCGAAATACGTGAACTTAGACATATTTAGACAATTTAATTTTAAAAGCGATAGCAAGACATTTGAATTATCAATTCGCGTGACGCGTTTGATAAGAAACATTTTTTGTCTCGGCGAGATGTCTTCAAGCCTGTATCAGACTACGGATTAGGATTGGAATTGGATTGGAATCGAAAAATGAAAACGAGAAAAAGGAATTTGGTTAACTTTCTCCCGATCGATCGAATTCCCACTCTTGTAATCTCAATTCTAATCCGCTCAATTCTAATCCTGCTATCCTAGGATACGGGTTTTGCGGCACCTTGTGCGCATTTCGTCCCTTCTTAAATGTATACAAACTGAACAGGAACTTAATTGCGAAACACACAATACGCGCGCACACACACACAGAACCAGGATCAATCGCACGGCGCACACACTGCTACTACATGTCAGAGGAAGAGAGCTCGTTTCTATATTTAGATAATCAATGATGAGCACATTTACGGCAATGCTCTACGGCTTTGCTGTGCTAGACGGCGAGAAGATTTTGTTCGCAATCGCACCGCCGTATCGCAGGCTTGGCGAACAATGAACCGTTCGCCAAGGATTGATCAAAGACCAACGGAATCTTCGGAGGCGGCTGTGCGAGCCGCTCGTGAGGACACGCGCCGCTTTAGCCGTTCGATTCTATGAAAGATTCAATCGACTTATACAAGTCGTTGCTTCCCTTTGACACGATTCTCGGAATCACTGAAAATAGATTGCCAATCCTTTAATCATTAATATATTATATATATTTATATTTATATATATATATATATATATATATATATACATATACACACATATATATGTATACATTATGTGAATTCATATTATCTCAAATCAAATTGGATTAATTTGGTTGAATTAATTTGCCGCATTAGTTTGACGTATCATATTGCGTATCACATTGCGATTTCAATTTATTCCATGTTATTTGCAAAGACAAGAGCGTTACTTCTGTTTAACACTTAATGAACTCTCCAATTAATTGCTTTAAAAAAAAAAAAAAAAAAAAAAACGAGAGAACAATTACAAAGAGATTTTTTTCTTTTTAACGCGCTATACTTCTCTCCATGTGATGCAAATCCCATAAGTATTCAGCGCCCAGTCGCATACTAATCCAATAACAAGGATGAAGAAGCAGCGCGCCCACGATCGATGTATTAATCTCATTATATAACGTATTTTACGCCACATGGGGGTGAATATTTTTCTCTGATTTCGCGCGCACAGTGCGTGTAGATGGACATGTAGCGGAAAAAAACTTGAATAAATAAATCGAGCGTTCAAATTGCAAACAGAAAAAAGTAACGGCACAGCAATTTTCCAAAAAAAAAAAAAAAAAAAAAAAAAAAAAAAAAAGAATTTAAACAAACTATTGCGTGCAATTAAGAAAAACAATTGAACCCATTTTATTTTACCCGTAGCTCATATTTTACAGCAGCTAATTAATAATATCGGCAAACATTTTTTGTCGAGCGAAACTGACACATCGAGCATAGTTCATAGCAATATAATTAGACGATTGTTTACATCTTAATTTAAGCAATTAATTTGGATCACGTCGATATGGCAATTATTGCCTCTATTGATCAATATCGTTGACGTAATACGCATTAACTGGAATTGCGTGGAAATGTCGTAGCAAATGCCAGACGGCGGGTCGAAATATTCCGACGTCGTCGGCGTCCGACATCTCAATGAAAACGATACCGAGGGAGAGAAGGCACGTACATAACCCACACTCTCTCTCTCTCTCTCTTTCTCTCTTCCCTATGTTTAACTATTCCAGTACGACGGTGTTCGAATAGTCGATCGATCGACTGTTGCCATTCGGCGGTTGTTCGATCGTTCGGCCAAAAATAAAACCCGCAGCTCATCCGCGTCGAGCGTTTTTTTAATCCGCCGCATAGTCGGCGTTTTTTTTTTTTTCGAAACGTAGAACATTCGCGCGAAATTTATACACACACACATACTCGTAATTTTCACAATTTACGTCACGTATCTCCTCGCGATTATACTGATAATCGGTGAAAAATTTTTTTCAATGAATCTCGTGTAAAATCGAATCCAAAACTTTTGTAACTTTTTCTTATAATTTAATCATTAATAGATTGCGCCACGATGCGTATACATGCAGCGGTTATTGATGCGCTCATTGATCCTTACGACGCATGGCGCAGCCCTTTTGTTCTTGCCGACGGTCGCATAATTAATTTTGAGGAATATGTATATTTATGTACAACAAGCATGGAGATTATAATAGATAGTGAAAGATAGAATGTCACACGTTCGAGAAATGAATGGAAAACTCAATTATCCTGTTGTACGTAAGTTGCTGCGTAATTAGATTGACATTACTCGCAGCGGTTCCGGGAAAAGGTCTCGCTATTTATCTCTCCGAAAGGTCGGACGTCGGCTTGGTCGGAAATCCTCGTAAAAGAAGATTCATAAAATAATATATGTTATTGTATATATACGTGACACACACGCATCAAAATGTTTGTGGTGTATACATATTGTATGGGCGTGTGTGTGTGTGTGTGTGTGTGTGTGTAATATTGAGCGAATAAATGTAACCAACAGGTAATGGCGATCGATTTACCCGGAACGCGTGTACACACTCGTGTTCTAGATTACGATCTTTTTTTAAAATAGACGTGCGATCGCGCGTCACATTGCCAACGACCTTTTTTCTCGAAAATCCTTTTTTTTTGTCGCGAGAAACGCGATGCGATTTTCCAAAAATCGTTTCCTCTCTCGTCGTTATCTTTCCGTTGTCGTTCACTTTCTTCTTTTAGCAAACTCAAACGGGAAGGAAAGTAATACGCGTTTCCGTCAGCGTATTACGCATCGAATTTTTGCCATTAAACGAGGCGAATGGCGAAATCGTGTCACGAACTTTGCCCTTTCGCGACGTGGTTTCCAGCGACGATTCGATATGGGAAAAATCTCACGCAACACCATGAAACAAATGCGCGGCGACGCTAAAATTTATGCGGCTCGCACCGGTGATGAAGTGACATTCATTCCCGCACGAGTGTTGGCACTGTTCTCTTCATTTTTTATTTTTTTGTTTTTTAGAGTCACCGCAAAAAAGAGACGCGCACACGTCGCACATTCCAGAAAATACAAATAAATTTCTCTCTTGGCACGCGAAAATCGTGAGCGCATCGGTAATACGTACATACGATTTCGCCTGGCTTGATAAATATGTGTAGAGTTTCGCGCCTGCATTTTCACCGGGACGGCATTTGTTCGCACGTATATTTTCCCGATGCGTATTTACCTATTTTCCGCGTTCAAATTTCGAAAACATATTCTATCGGTAATCTGATTTATTGTTTTTTTTTCCTCTTTGATTTTTACTTTTCACGAGTATTCGATTTAGAAAAACGTATTTTACACAAAAATCACGTGACCTTTGGGACGTACAACAATTGTCTTCTTTTCTTCAGGGCTACGGAGGGCGGTTTAGCACCGGATGCAGCGGCTGGTGCGGGCGCGGGCACCGACGGCATCGTCGGCGGACCCAGGACGCCCCAGCAGATCGCGTCGCAGAAGCGGTTGCAGGCCACGCAAGCGCAAGTCGACGAGGTCGTCGACATCATGAAGACGAACGTGGAGAAGGTCCTGGAGCGTGATCAGAAGCTCTCGGAGCTCGACGACCGAGCAGGTGAGCTTCTCCCGCGTCGGTCAAGCAAAATGCTTGGGAAAAAGTCGGAACAGAAAACTTTTCTCGATAATCACCCGATTAGGCAATAATCTCCCGCGAAATCGGTTGCATCACTTACTTTGTCGCGTTGTTGTTTCATTCTGTATGTAATTTCACACACATTACATTAGTCGAACGCGCACATATCGATCCCATACTCCCGTATTGTGAACCTAAACCTGTTCATTCGCCGTCGATATTCATTAATTTCCATCTGCGTCACGCGCTATTGTTCGCTGTTTCCATATCAAACACCCATTCACCGCGGATGTCATTTATCGCAAGAGTACAATTAACGCTTAAGTAGGGAGCGTACTAATCGTGCGTTGCTATTCATAAGAGGATGTAACACAAATTTCGAGAAGATTCAACTGGATTCGCACACCTGCGTGTTCCGCATGGATTTATGTGTCACATCCGCCTTTTGATTTTTCCCGATATCAAAATATTATTTCATATTCGAGTAGGGCGCCCGGTCCTCGGATGGGCGGGAGATCTTTTAAGGGGGAGAAGAAAAATATATATTCGCGCGAAAAGAAACACTATACTCTCGCCTTCCATTCATGACATCGCGGCGCGACAAGGTGGCTCGACCCTGCGCGTCCGACTACACGTTGATATCGATTACTGTGACAAATCGATGCCACGTTTTACGTGAGCGTGGCTGGCAAAACGTCGATTTTTCACGCCGCTCATATATTATTACACAACAACGTGTCTATCTCTCGCCGAGTTCTTTTTTTTTATCAAAATGTTGATAATATTCGGCCAACCTGGGAACCAGATGCAGGGTCTTGTTAGCAAAAATAACGACGATATGTGTGTCAAAACGTTTCGACTTTTATTAAAGTCATCTTCAGTCG
>QVNW01002339.1:0-18039 GCA_014825475.1 Pseudomyrmex flavicornis
CGGCGCGCTCACCGTCATCCATCATCGCGCTGGCGACAGCCGCGTATCAAAAGCCGCCCCGTTTTCGACTCTGCGTGCATAAACGTGTAGAGAGAAGAGAAGAGAGCAGTCTCTCTCTCTTGGCCGGTGTCGAAGTCCGCGCGAAGTCACTCAAGACAAAACACGAGCCGCCAGTCGTTAGATCTGCGGTTCTCAAATTAAACCGTTTTTCTTTCTCTAGTCAGCTTGCAAACTGATGTCTTTCACTTTTTTTTTTATATCATTGTTGTATAATATTTCAAAGCACTTTTATTGCAATTGATGTTCGCGTTGCATTACACGTCAATTACTTAACAGCGAGAGTTAAAAATTGCAATCATAAGACTGCGAATATTTCCGCAATCTGACAATAAAAGAGAGAAAAAAAGAGGCTTCCCTCTCTCAGGCTTGGGGACCACTGCGGTGGGACGTATGGCAACAGGACGGCCATTAAGAAAATAGATCAAGTTCTCGGCCAACTTCCAAAGCCATCCGAATTGAGTTTGCGCGAAGCCGAATCATTTCAGCGCGGCGGAAACCCTTTGATCAGATGATGAATCTTGACTCTCTCACGTCGATGTTTTTCGCGACGACGAAATGGTTGCACAACCGTTGCAAATTAGAAGGGATAAGATTTTTTTTTTTTTTTTTTTTTCGAAGCCAAATTGTGTTCTCCAACACTTTTTCCTCCAGAAAATATTGGTCTCCTTCGAAATCCGCGTGCAACTAGTTGACCTCCTTTTTATTTGCGGTTTTAATTTAAAGACGATGAAAAAAAACGCGATCGATCGGTTACGGAACGGATTACGGAACATCACAACAGATCGGAATGCGGAATGTTCGCGCTGGATGTATATTTCTCTCTTTACGAGACCAGGAAATTAGGAATCATTTCCAGAGCAATTTCCTGCCCTGTAGTGCGCATGATGCCCTTTCATTCTCGCACGACGAAAGGGCCATCGATACTAATCTAACCGCGCAAACTTCATGGTGGTGCGCGCGGAAAAAGCAGATGCAACATGCAGCAGCTTCTCCTCCGATCAGTCGATAGCGCGTCGTGTTGAACTTTAAGAGGCGACGCTTTGACAAGTAGAAAATCACACTTCTATTCATACTTATAGATTTTTTTTTTCGAAAGAATCAAACAAGTTTCGTAGTTTTTTTAAAATTGATATAACAGATTGATAATAAACTGATAGAAATTGACACAAATTGTTACTCGTAGAAATAAGAATTCAACGTTGAATAAATTTCCATCTGTTTCGTGTAGCTTAGAATAAAAAGGGCGTCGTGGGCGGCTGAATTCTGATCCGCGTATTATAGTTACACCCTTCTATTGAAGAAGCTCGGATCGTATCAGGACTCCTCCTCGAAGAAAGAAAGAGAGAGAGAGAGAGAGAGAGAGTCAGCCCTTGAGAACTCTAAAGAATATACCTCGCACGGGAGGTCCTTCATTTGTTAGATCTCTGAAGTGCATATCGCGCGCTTCGGCAGTTTGAAGAGTTCAAAAAAATAATTGAAATACTGGCTTCTTTCTCAAAATCAAATTATAGTTAACACACAATACTACGTAAATTCACAAATAATATAAACAGTAATATAATATTAATTTATTCTTTTGTTTTTTTAAATTAAGTTAATAACGCGCGCGCGTGCGCACACACACATTATGTTTTAAAATTCATTCTTTTTCAATTGACAATATCACAAAGGCCAAAATTATGTTTCTGGGTATCGCTTTATTAGAAACACCACATTTGTTTAAGAACTCGCTCGCGCAGTTTTATTGTTAACATCCGACGTGTTGGTGAGTGGGTTTCCGTACGAGAATAGTTTCCGAGAGCGACTTGTGTGTGTGTACGACTCGCGCAAGCGTTTGCGACGGAAACTGCAACTGATGAATCACGTTCGAGCTTAATAAGCCAAAGAGAATTGAACAACAATTGCGTTAATCTCTGCTCACGGGTTTTTATTCCGCGAAGTCGGTTTTTCAAAAATTTCACACAAGTTTGTAATGAAACTTGTTTGCGACAATATTAAAAAAAAAAGAACTAACAAAATTTTAACGCATAAATGTGTATAAATAGATATTTCCACGACAACTTTTCTTCAGAGAAGTAAAGAGCGGACAGAGGCGGACGTTTGCAATCGGTCGGAAATCGTGGGTGGAAAAAAGTGATCGGCGCGCTATTTTCTGCGGCAAAGATCGGTATGCGTTATATCGCAACGTGTGGGTATAGTTTCTATCCGACGTATCGTTTAATTTCAAGCGCGGCGTTTTGATCCTTCATTATGTAAATCTTGCGAAGTAAATAACATTACACGTACGAGAAGAAGCGCTGCATGTTTCTTTATCACCAGCTCATCGATCGTTAATTGACACGATTTACGAGCAGCAATGGTCTCGTTAATTTCTCTCTCGACTCGCTTGCAACACCGGCGAGATTATAGAATCATATATACGTACATATACCGCGATCCTCGCCCACCCTTTCTTTCTCATATTTCTCGTATGAATCACACACGGACGACGAGAGGCAGGATTGATTTTCGTTACGACGCGTGTCTTCATCGAACACGAACGTTAGCCGCGACAGATTGTCACGGATGAATTCCGGTGCACGTGTATCGCCGCACAGTCGAACTTCCGATCATTGCATCAAATTTACAAAACAATTTGTTAATTATTAGACAAAAATATTTAAAAAATGCAGAGGTTTGGAAAATCACAAGCTCGAATTTGTTATAGGATTTTGAAATCATTACGTATGATGGTGTTTAATTACCTGTCAATTTTAGTTGTTCAATTCTTTCTTTCCGCGCCTTAAACTTGCCTTCGCAAAGGGATTCAAAGGCCAAATTCGAAGCGTGAAACAAATCCCTGCGCGTTGCGCGCGTCCCCCGTCCCGTCCTGCTTGCCTCTCCTTTGTCTCAGGGAATTCAATGGCTTCGCCATTTCGCATCCCGAGCAGCTGATAGCGAAGCCAACGACGTAGCTTTCCCACAGTTGCCGCGGCAACTCGTTCCCGCCTTCTTCTCCGTTCGTTCCGTGCGACGAGCAAATGTTCGATCGCTCGGAAAATAACGGACACTTATACACTTCAACGTCGTCGTTCGCGTCGTTTCCCGAACGGAACTTTTTTTTCCAGCAGGCGGAACGCGGGCGGAAAACCGCGACGTTTAACTTGAACACGAGTCGTAAGAATCAATTTTGATGGCACTCGAGAGATGAAAAAAAAAAAAGAAAAAAGAAAACCATTCTTGCCACCACAGGTAATCCTCGTATAACGCGGTACTTGAACAACACGGTTGTTTCGATATAACGCGGTTTACAAATTGTAGTAAAATGGAGTTTAACCTCCCCCTTCCTCTCCCGGTTTTTTCAACACGCGCGCTTATGCGAGCCTCGTGTAACGCGATTTATAAACGCGTTTCTGTTCAGAACGAAATATCCGCGTTACACAAGAGGGTTACTTATTATTCCGAAAATAATTTCATTTAAATCAAGTTCGTGTAATTACAAACGAGGTAGAATGACGTCACGTTCTCGCGCGTTGTAATGTATTCTCGAAACTATTAAAGAGAGGCTACGAAAAGTCCAAGTTAAATACGTTCTCGCTCTTATCTCATCGTAGTATCGCGTATCGTCTCTCAAGACACGAATAGGCATCCTCGAGGAATGTGAAACAGAATTTATTGAATAATTCAGCAAACATTAGGGGAGAGATTTGAAGGGGAAAACGATCCACGTGGGGAGGACGTGAGTGCGTGAGTCTCAGACGCATTCATCTTCGAGAGCTTACGTCGATGTAGCGGTGTGGCGCGGCGCACGCAGGCTTCGACCGTGTTTCGGACCCGATCCCCCGAAACACATCACCCCGAAAGAGCATCAAACTTTAATGCATTTTCGGGAGCCTAATCAGGGGAAGGAGCGCGGACCCCTATACGACCCTCGCGCGCGGCAATCGATAGAAACCTGCTTGTTCAGGGGATGACGTGACATTTCGACGGTTGTAAGCTTTGCAGACGGCGGTTTTACCTTTCTTCCCCTCTCTCTCGCGGCGCCAGAAGAATCTCCGTTTATTTATTTTTTTCTACAACCACGAATTTCTGCTTTCTGTTTGACTATTCGATTCGAGCACTCGAGCAGTCGAATGGAGTCCAAAACAAATACTAGGATATCATTAGTGACGTGTTGTTGTGTGTTGTAGTTTTCTTGTAACGTTGTGTTGTCGGTGACACTTCACTCGAATTTCGTCAATAAAATCGAGAACAATTTTCGAGCAGAATTTCGTCCCGTAGAATCTCCGTTTCAAGGAGCTGCTCTGTGCACATAATATTTTTGAAAATACATATTTGAGAAAATAATATTTTAGAAAGTCATGTTATTTCGGATATTTTAAATCTCGAAGACTATTCGATTATTAGAATCTATTTTATTCTATACTTTAATTTCGCTGGGGAAGAAAGGGGGGGCATTCTGATAGTTTCGAATACCTCGGCGAGGACGTGCACTTTACGAAATTGGGTTGCGCATAGTTGATCCTTGTAAGTATCTTACGCAATGTGCGTTTCTGCGGAACTTGGCGTTTCGCAAGTGGGCCACGCACGCACGCGTCTCTATGCTCGAGCGCTCATGGCCACGTGTGCGCCAGGAGAGTCACTCCCATTATGGCAGCCGTCGTCGATTGGGGTCGTATCGCACGCGTAATTGCGTCTCTTCACGTGTGTCACTCCTCATTGACGCGCGAAGGTTTCGCAACCGCGATCTCTCGAGGGATCGATCAGTCACGATTTATTTCCTTCTGCGTGTCCGATTATTTTTTTTCTTCTTCTTTTTTTTTTTTTTTATCTCTTATCCATCTATCGGACTAGAACAAGCAAGAACGTTATGACGGAACGTGAGGATGTAACATGTTTCTATGTAGCCGCAAATAACTCTTTATACACGCAAGATATAAAAGCCCGGACCGTTTATGCTAAGTACGCGCTGAAAACCACGACACACACATCCTATACATATATATTCTTTTCTCTCTTTTTTTTTTTTTATTTTTATCGGCATTTACTCCCTTGCGTGGCACGCGCGTTGCCTTATTACGTCTCATCTGCGCGGCGAAGCCAGAAGGATTGAATGGCCGCGCGGCAGATGTTTGATTTTTTTCTTTTCTTACCTTTGATCTGTTTACGATACATACGCGCGTGTTTTTATTGTCGAAAGTGTATGTTTCGGACACTTCGGCAATAAGAAACAGAAAAAATTTTATTCGAAGACATAGTAAAAGGAAATTGAAGAGTTAATTGAGCGTTTTCTCCGTTTATTTTAACGCGTGGAAGTTAATAAGATTCCTCGGTCGGTCATTTTGAGTTCGTACTTAAAAAATTAGAGGAGGGAGGGGGGAGGAGAGCGCAAAATAGGCGTCTATCTTCTCGCTGCTGACGTCATCGTTCGCAAGACGACCGAGCGGGTATCTCGAGAAGTCTCTCGAAATAGAACCAATTTGAATGCTGAAAAACCGTCGTATATTCCCTCGAATTGCACGTTCTTCATTTTATTTTTCGAAACCTCCACTCGCGAACGGAACTGAGAAAGGAGAGCATTTTGTTTGTTTTTTTTTTTTCTTTACTGTTAACTTCCTCAAACGCTAATGCGTTCTAAGTGCGCCTCGCGCTCATCACGTGAGTTCGTTGCGCTTCCGCCTGGCCATTTCCTCGTAACAATTCTGCGAACCTTCTCGAGTTTCGAAGACGGTTAATTTCTCGTCCCGACGAAATACGGGCGAAGTTTTGAACGTACGTACGAAATCTCTTTTCTGCGCACAGTTACATTCGTTCACAACCGCTTTATGCACGCGTGTGCAAAAGTCCCGCGGCGAAATAAGTCAGCGGAGAAAGAAACGTCGAGCCCCGCATAAAAAATCCGCTGCAGACTCTCCCGGGTTGTGCGCGCGGCACAGACGTGGGCCAGTTTTCTCGTGAGAAGAAATGAAAGAGGGACCGGGCGTATATATGCAAAATGAAGGAGAGAAAGAAAGGAGAAGTGGTCCCTCTCCTCTTTCCCCACACACACTCCTGTTTCTACGGCGACAATGAACGTGTGCCGACGTGCACGGAAATCAAGAACGCCATTCGCGAAAACGAACATCTGCCACGTGCGTGCGCAAAGCGCACTTCCGATTTTTGGGTTCTCGCATTCCTCGGATTCGCGACAGAAAGTCGTTTAATATAAATGTGCGATAATATTTGAGCGACACTTGCCGTCGAAATTACGACGCTCGCTCTCGTATCTGGTCGTCATAATATTTTTCTCAACTGTTTTCTTCGCGTAGTTGGAAAAAAAAAAAATTGTTTTTCCGACAAATTTCTCGTTCAAATCGGAGAGAGAATTGGAAATAAATTTTCTTCCCGATGAAAATACCGACAACAAAAAAGATAGCGATGTGATTTTGAGATCTTGTGAAAAACGGATATTTCGAATATCGAAGAAGAGAAACGAGCGCGCGGCGTATTATTCTTGGTCGTAGCGGTTGATACGTACAAATATAAATATATAAGCGTGCACGCAGGAGGAGGTTAGCGTTAGGGTCTCCGTAAGTTCGGCACGAGCTGTATCGCGAGACTGGTTTTTCATGGTTTGCGATTCTGAACAATACGCAAAGTATTTCGCATGCAAGTGTGGTACGTGCGCGATATGTGTCGTGAACGTTAAAAGCTCGTGCCGCGTCCTCACGATATATAAATGTCCTTCCGTGAATACAGCGAGTTTCATTCAGTTCGGTCTCGTTTCACGTGTAGGTAAGTACACCGCATTGTCATCGCGACGTGCAAATGTGCAATAGCTTTTTTTTTTTTTTTGCGTAAGAGAAATATAATCAGAAGTAAGTCTCTTTTCATCTAACGCAGTTTGTGTCACTCTTTAGAGAGTGTTCGGTTGTAAACTTGAGATGAGAGTCGTTTCAAACTTTTGTTCGCGATATTTGCGCATTACGAGAGATAAATTTTTTAATTACTATAAGTAGTTGCGCGAGTTTTGTATTTTTTACTGCCGTGGACAATTGCCGCGTGTGTTGTTGTCGTTAACAATAAAAAAAATTATATTGTAATTTTATTTATTTGTTTTTTTTTTTTTTCGTGTCACATCTTCGCGGAAAAGATCGAATGCACGAGATGTCGCAAAGCGGAAACATGAAAAGTGTACGCAGCGTGTGTGACAATATGAGAGAAAGGAAGTAAATCCTTTATTATCTCGGCGCATTTCTCGGAACGTTCTTACGTAGTACATACAACGTTGATTACGTTTGAAGCACGCGATAGGCTTTGCCCGAGTAAGGTGATTCCACGGTTGAAACCTTAATAACTACGCGGGACCCCCCAACAAACCAAAAACCGTGACCCGTAACCGGATAGATATTATAATAAATGATAGCTTTAACTAGGGTTCGAACCACGAAAGGTCTTCCTTTCCACGCTCAGATTGCGGAACAGAAAGACGTCGGAACGTACCGGAGGGAGAGACATTACGCAAATATTTATACATATATGTGTATAGAAAACACAATAATCTTTATTATTAATTAATATTTCTTGGTTCACGTAAATAATTCGTCTCGCATAATACTTTATATGTAATGTGTGTAAGTGAGATGATGATCATATATCGGATATAATTGTGATTTTATCGTATCGTCTTAGAACTATTATTAATTATCATTATATTTAATTAGAGAGACAGAGAGAGAAAACTATTTATATACTACATATATATATGTTGAAATGAGAAAACAGTTTTTTCTTTACGACCTTACATATACTGCGGATAATCACGAATTAAATAACAATACCGTCGCCTTTTATCTTCATCATTTCGATGACGCGAAATCAATAGACATTATTATCGTGCGCAAAACAACCGTCGCAGTTACGTTTCACGCGTTTGCACGTGGACATTATGAGTCGTGGCAGGCATAAATTATGGGATTTATTAAGTTTCCGGAACGTGTCCGTTACCCGACATTATTGTAGACGACGATGTCTCGGTAATGACAGTAAATGGTCTTCTAAACACTATAGTCGACGGCAACGGAATTCATTCTCGACGAAACCATCGAAGAAGAAGACGAAGACGAAGAATAAAGACGGAAGAGACGGGGCACCACGAAAATATCTGGCATTAATATAGAGGGAATCCTGTTATACCTCCTCTAAAATTTCTGTTGTCATTGTTCTCTAGCGAATTTAAAAATTGTCGGCGGTAATCGGCGGCAAATTGTCCGGAACTTTAATGGGGTCGCGATTGAACATCGAGGATCTTCCAAAAAGATCGCTCGGCAATTACGCGAAGTGCCTATCCGAGACCCGTTGAGGGGGAGGAGGGGAAAGATGACACACGCTCGGCTTAGAACTTTTGTTCGAGAATTCCGACGAAATACGGGCGTGAGATAACGACGCGCCTCGCACGCGATCACGAAGAGGAGAAGAGTTCGGCCGCAAGAATAAAGTTTCCAGATGTCGTCGCGTTCCCGAAGAATATATACAGCAAACTATAATTTGCGATCCATCTCGTGACGACATAAGCAGTCTCTCTCTCTTTCTCTCTCTCTCTCTCCTCGGTAATAACCGAGCATCCTCCGAAAATCCATTTCTACGAAACGCGCGTATATACTCACGTCCGACGAGGATTCGAGTTATTCCGGGCCCGACCCCCTCCCGACACGTCGTCGTCGGCAAGGCATTTCGACAGCTTTTCTTCTGACCGCCGGAAGTACCGTCTTCCCGAAAAAGAAACAACTAATTTTGCTAACAACATGTACGTCTGATTTGTACTAAAAAAAAAAAATTGGCGATATTGTCAAACGAAACACAGAATTTTGCGGTCCGAACTTTTTAAACAAAATCCTTCAACATTACAATAATTTCGTCGGCGACGACATTAAAGCAATCGCTGGTAGTATTCTTAGCTCCTCTTAGGTCGATCTCTCCTCTCTTACAAGTTTCCGTGGTTGAAAAGACATCCGGTGCGCGCGCGTACCTACTACTCCCGACGCGACGATCGTCATCATTCCCGCCCCGAATTTCAAGGCTTCACTTTTGTGAAGCCGCGCTCTAAAATGTAAAGAAGTGTGGCCGCCGCCGCCGCCGGGGCTGCAACGCTCTCAGGCATTCGCGGATTATGAGAAGCTTCCGGCCCGACTCTCTCCTTCGCCTCGCTCATTCCGTCGCTCATTGTTGCACTGCCACGCCGAGTGTGACGACCTGACAACCTCGATCCGGCCGCTTAGCATGCGCCTCGATTACGTTGTCGGACGTGAAGCTGCTGCACGTCGAGAAGAAGGAGGAGGACGCGCGCGTCACGTTAAAGCCTCCGCGCGCGGTGCTTCTTCTCCTTTTTCCCGGCTGCTGCTGATGAGATGACTAATCGCG
Organism: Pseudomyrmex flavicornis; assembly: GCA_014825475.1. Lineage (NCBI taxonomy): Eukaryota > Metazoa > Arthropoda > Insecta > Hymenoptera > Formicidae > Pseudomyrmex > Pseudomyrmex flavicornis. The sequence goes on from QVNW01002339.1 coordinate 9,439, forward strand.
CGAACGAGGATCGCATCAGGTGTAACGAGTTCGTCGGGGAAATTGACTCACGTTACTGACATCTCGCGCGATTAACGTGACAACGATTGCATATCTCGGCGGCGCGAGACACGTGTATCTCGAGATCTTACGGACATTTGACTTTTTTTTTTTTTTAATTTTAAAATATCCCGACGCGCGTATTTTTCTTTTTCAATCTAAGAAATCGTCATCTCAAGTTAACTCTCCGGGGAAATGACATAAGTCTCTCGACTTATCCGTTCCGATTTATTAAATCATTCTTTTTTTTATTTTTATCGCGCGGAGACTGAGATTGCGCGAGGCCGGAAGTTTTTTATTGTAATAATTTTCTTTATTACTGATAACTATTTTCAATGCAATTTCTTTTACCTATGTATCACTCATTAAACTCGCGTACGTGGTAAGAAAGCGTTTCTCGATTCTATCCGCGTTCAGTAATTAGAATTATCTGCGAATTATTAGAGCTGTCTGGATATTTCCAAGCGTGAAGCGAATTTTAATTCTCTCTCTCTCTCTCTCTCTCTTTTGTAAAGTGCACTTTTTTTATATCGATGTGAGATAATATTATCTTCCTTCTCCCTATTTATCGAGGTAAAGTTTGAAATCGTAACTCATTTCCTAAAGAGCCAAGTTTCCTGGTTTTTAAGCAACCGTTTCGGAGAAAATTTATTTGACGAGCTAATGAGCTCATACGCGGTATCAGGTAGAGAATCGTAAATCTGTCAATTATTTTCTTCTGCAGTGGTGGGGAGGAGGAAGAAGACGAAGAAGCGGTACACTGTATAAGAGACTTTTATTTTCCGTCGTGGGGGAGTTTTGGCGTGTTTTTCGCTTTTCTGGATTGATCGATCTCTTGCAGATTCTCTGAACGAGAAAGAAAGTCTCGTTGCAAAAGCCATAGTCAAGACAATGACTGGCGTCTCGCTTTCGACATATTCACCCTCGTCACGTCATTCTATTCTTCAACCGTCTCTAGAAAAGGAAATCAGTTCACACGCGTTTGTTCCAGTTGCATAGTTGTGCGAATGCCACAATTCGGACATCCATAACATTCGCGCTGAGAAATCAACAAACTTTCGCAATTGGCGTTTCGGCGTGTGGTCTTCAATGGGAATTGTAAAGAAAGGATCGGTCGTTTTCTGCGTGACAAACGTCTGCGAAGCATCTTACGTGTCACGTCGGTATTTTTTTTTTTTTTTTTCTCGTTTTTTTCCCTTTGACGAAAATACTTCTTATGACACGTACATACGCGCGCGTACGCGCGCACACCACACGCACAAAAGACTCTTACGAATATTCGTTCTCTTCCACTTTCTCGTTACGTGCTCTATTGAAACGTTCTATTCGTTCGTACACGAATGATGACTCATAGAGAGGAAAAATTCAACGACAGGTTATTCACTAACGGAGTAAGAATAGAAAACTTGGCTTTACCTATACTTAGCTAGCGTAGCAGATACCAGTAGTAGTAATTGCATAATTACGCGCAACAACATCTCGTAATTACACTAAACTTGTGGAATACGAATGTTTCTCTGGAAAAGTAGCGCTTTTGCGCGCAATTCGATTTGTCTTGCGAAAAGATCGTGTTTTTTCACATTAGAACATATTAAAGAAATTAAATCAAAATTATACCCGCGACAATTGTTTAACATCAAAGAAAAACGCGATTAAATAATAACGTAATCAAATATTTAATTTTGTTTTCTCCTCTAAAATACTGTTTTTTTTTTTTTTTTTTTTTTTTTTTTTTGCGGGCATTGTACACGCGAGGCGTAAATTGCACCGCGCGACAATTTCGTGTCACACGTTCGACTTCTTCTTCGTTCCAGTTGGCTGACGAATTTCCTCGCGCACCTTCTGACGAGAGCGTCATGTGCGACACACGGATATTTTCTTGCAGGATCTCGCGTATTTCGGTTGCGTCCTCCTTCCTGGAAGCCGCAATGGCTTCGCGAAGCATTATTCTCGCAGACGTAAGTAATCCAGACGCATATGGCGCGCGCGTAACCTCTGAAAACGTGTATATAATTCTAGATTGCCGTTCTCTGGTATTCCTGACCGCTTTGTAATGACGTTTTAACGAGCACTCTCGCAGAATTAAATCCGACAAACAGGTTACACGCAGGTGTGTGGATCTTAATTCTGCGAGATGATGAAAAAGACAGAAGCGAGTTTGTTTGTCTTTGAAAACAGACAGAACTGCTACTTCGTCTTCCTCGGAGCGATATTTCGAAAAATTTTCGGAGCGCAGCTTCGAGAGCGGAACGATCCGTCCTTGCGAGAAACGGCGCGAAAAAAAAAAAAAGATCGAACGGTCGCAATAATTCTCGACATGAAAGCTCGAATGGACGCTGGCTTTTCTCAACCTTTTCGCTGTTCGGCGAACCCTTCATCGCGTCTCCCGCGTTTTATATTTAGATCATATATCTCTCTCTTATCCCGGTCGCGCGTATTTTTGGGATCCTTTATGGGAAGCGCGAAGGTAAATGTGACTGATAAAAAAAAAAAAAAAAAAGAAAAATGGAAGATCGGTAGTTGTTGGGCGTTATTCTTTGTTAATATTAATTAGAGGAATAAGAACAATCTCATGTTCGCTCGTGAAATTCGCGTGGCTCTTTTCATTAATTGGCAAAAAATAGTTGGCAGTAGCTCTTATTAAGCAAAACATATTTATTATTACAAGATTGTTCTTTGTGAGATTAATTCAACTAATCTGAAAACTTAATTCGCAAGATACTCGTTACATACGCAGGCGGAAGTTGTCTTTTAAAACAAATTGGCGCTCGAAACCCTAACTGTTGTTAGCTCCCATCTAATTGGCAATTAGATAGGAGCTAACAACAGTTAGGGTTTCGAGCGCCAATTTGTTTTAAAAGACAACTTCTCGCTCGTAAGAAATCGTGGCAATTTATGGAAACGATCGACCGCGATCGTCATTGTTGCCTCCTCGCGCAGATTTCACGCGCAGAAATTCGTTCGCACGCCCGAGACCTTCGTCATAATAGAAAATTGGTTTGCTTTGAAAAAGGCGCGGCGAGCGAACATCACTCGCCGCGTTTCGCAATTGTTTCCGCACGCTTGCTCCAGAAATTCTAGATCTAGGTCAGAAGTTAGAATCTTGACCAACTAAAAAGAGGCAAGTCACGTGGAAACACCGTGACTTTGAACTTGATCGTGATTGTCGCACGACAATCACGCGCGAATCAACATCCTTCCGGATTTGCAAAATACAACGCTCGCGAAATTGCGCGAGCGTAATTCTCGCGGTATCACGCGGTGATATCTGAATTTCATTTCGAGTCCGCGGAAATGTCAACGCAAACACTTGATAAGCGCCATGAGAAAAAGTATAAGACGAGTCGCCAACGCGCGCCTCGAAACAAGAGGTGTCTTGAAAAAAAAAACGCGCGTTCCCGCGACGGGGAACACGGAGAATGGCGGCGAAATGTGCGCGGAGAAATCGATAGTCACGAACGCGCAGGACGTCCGGTTGCGCGCGATAATATCGATACGTAATTTTTTCTGCAATCGCGGGAGACTCGCTAACGAGAACTCGCACGCAGGCGCGATATACTACGCTAACGAGGAAAAAGGAAAGCGAACGCGTGTTTCGCGCGCAAATTTATTCCGGCGTGGAAGAAGCGCCACGCCGCGCGAGTAGATTCCTTATCTGAGAGTAGATTTCCAACCTTGCGCCGCATCTCGTCTCGCTGCACACACAGCAGCCGCATATCTCTCGCTCTCTGCCCTCTCGTCGAGACGGTCGCACCTGTGTCGTACACCGCCTGGGAAATCCGCTCGGAAGAGAATTCGCGATTATACCGCCGCTTGTTGTAACGCGCAGACATCACGGACCAAATCGCCTCGAGATACGTCTCCATTCGCGATAATCTTCTTAAATCCAGCAAGGTAAAAGAGCGGAGGGAGTTGAAATGTTCGAAAAAATTAACATTTAAGGAATAATTTTTTAATTAAATTTAATTTAATTTAAAAAAATATGTTTTTCTTTTTTTTTTAAATTTGTATGCGTGTGTTAATTTACAATCTCGCGTGAGCGACCGACACATCCGACCAAGACGCGACATCCTTTTTCTTGATTCGCAAACGTTCGACTCTTATATTCTTCCAATGTTCGATTTTTGACATTCGTGCGCTCGCGTTCGTCGAGAACGAACGCGAGCGCTGCAGTACAACGTGTATTACAAGCGTCTACATTTCTACGTGCGTGTATAACTTCCTGTGGTTACGCATGCTCGAAGTCAGGTATTTATAGTGGCGGCGGCGGCTTCTGCCGTCTGTGTGTGTGCGCGCGCGCGCGAAGACCGGAAACGGGTCGATTATATTTAGAGAAAGACCGATCGTGGAATAATAATTCCTCTTGTGTGTTGTGAGCCGCCGCCCGATTGCGAAATGAATGCGATTCTCTTCTTCAAGCGATCCCCTTCATTCACGACACGTGCCACACTAATGGACGCATTAATATAATGATGATTATCATCGTTGTGTAAGTATACGATCATTTGGCAAAGGATCTCGTGCGCGTAGTTTTTTTAGCTTCTAAAATATTCCATCGGCGTTCCATAACACGCGGGATGTAGAAATTAATTTTTTTTTTTTTTTGCTTCGCGGCAAAAGTAACGCACACAATAGAAAAACTCAATATGGTGGAATTAATGAACGTTTTCGAGAAATTGAAAAAAAAAAAAAAAAAAAAAAAAAAGCGCGTTAAAAAAAAAGCAAAGAAATGCGTCTTTAGCTGTCGAATAATAGTGACAGACAACAAATTGCAATTGGCAAGGAACATCTGTGCGCGCAAAGTCGGCAGTCAATCAGATCGTTTTTACGCAATATCGTCTGTCGAGATACGATTTCTCGTTACCCTTAGCTCGTAAAATCACGTCCAACCAGTCAATGCACCTTCTCATCAGGCGGGCCCGTAATGAGCGCAGGTATATACGTCGCAGGATGATGAACGGGGAAAATAGAAGAGGAATCGGACTGAGGGAAGGAGAAGGCACGCGGAGAGAAAGAGGAGGGAGAGAAAGAGAAGAGAAAAGCCAGGAAAAAGAAGGAAGAGACGGATGGAAAGGAACGTGCACGCGTGTACGCGCGCTCTTTAATTGACTCGGAGATATGCACCCCATCCATAATGCATCCGGAGCTTCTAAACGCGACCCTAATCGCGCTGAAGAATGCCAAGGTGAAGCCTCCAGCTGCTCTCAAGGTCTTCGCGCATGACTGTTTCTCCACTGGGAACTGTATCGCGCCTCGTACGTGCTTCTTCCCCGCTGATAGCGGCGCGAAGAGAGATCTCGCAGCCGATGCATAATGCGTTTTTGCGGACTCGTTGCAGCGCCGATATCGCGAGTTGCATCCGAGAGAATCGCTCACGCGAAACGATCGCACGTCTTCCACCCTTCCCTCCCTTTCCCCCCTTCTTCCCCTTCTCATTCTCTCTCTCTCTCTCTCTCTCTCTTTCTGTTGTCTCAAGTTTCTTAACTCCGAATGAGATGATGCGCGATTTCTGCTCCGACATCAGAAGCTGAACGAAGGAAAACGAGTTCGAAAGAAATTTGCGTGAACGATTCTATTTTTGGTCCAGTTTTTTGATCGTAAAAAAGAAACAACACGCGAAGGTTTTGTTTTATTATTATTCTTACGACAGATTGAATTACACGATCGATTAAAAAAAAATTTAAGAAAATCTGTGGATGAGAGAAAATTTATCGTGAAATATTCCGTGCAATTATACTTTTGTTTTACGCCGCCGTTATGGATTCTGTGTAAGATCGTCGATGAGTCGTTCTCGCGTATCCCTTTTTCTTCCCATTTCGCTTCCCAAGTTGATCATGGTCTTTTAGGTTGACCGACTTCCGGCGAGGCTTCTTCGTCCGGCTGAAAGGCTCGCGGGAAGATTTTTGTGGTGCGGCTCGTTCTTTCTCTCTGTCTCTCTCTCTCTCTCTCTCTATCTTTCCCTTTGACGGTACGTCCGCGATGTCCCACACTGTCATCTGAAATTTAAACTTTATTGTCCGACGTCGGAAGCGTCTCATCCTCGTCTTTCTGCTTTGTACCGGCCGAAGCAATTGTGAGAAATCGATTCTTCCTGTCACGTTTCCGTTTTTCTTTTTTACTTTGTCGCGCACAAGAGTGCAGCTTTTACGTAATGTATGTCGATAATGTTTCGCGATAAGACATCGCGACAATGTTTACAACACATTAACTTTTTTATCTGATGATATTGGGGCTCAACAAGAAAAATTAACGCTCCAACATATTTGCGCGACTTGCCGATACACATCCGTGATCAGGAATGCAACAAAAATCAGTCTCGATTTCTCCCGGGAGTCCAGTCGGATAATCGTCGGGAGAGAGGGGTTCGATCAGCCCGATCGGTTCGTGGAAACGCAAACCGTCTTAATACCTGTGCTTTGTCCCGCGGAAGCTCTTAATTCTGAATCCCGTCAGAGGCGATCGGTAATTACAAGGAAGGCACCGGGTAGGTGGAGACGGGGAAAAAGTTGTGTAAAGAGGGAATCAGGCATCTGCCAACGGTTGCCTCGTATTAACGATGATGAGCCATCCGGGAGGAGAAGAACCGGCAGGCCATTCAGGAGACGGCAATTCAGGAGAATTTTTAACCTTCCTCCGAGGAGGCTTTTGCAAATTGCGTTTGCTCGTACACGCTTACAACAATTAATACATTGTGACGTGCAATTAGAACGCACAGATTTTATTTGTATTCATTAACATAGTGACACGAAAATTGCCCTTTAAATTATATTCTACAGCTTCTCCCTCATTGCTTCTTTTTCTCAATTATATTCGTTTAAGAGTGTTGCTGTTAAGCATAGAAAGACGCGCGTTTTGATGTTGTCGTATCGTTGAGAATCGCATTTTACACGAGAACAAAATAAAAAATTGTAGAATTTTATCGTCTACTCTCTTATTTTTCTTCATTATCTTCTTATTTTCTTTATTTGACGAAGTAGTTCTTTTGAGAACTCGGAACTTTTTATTGCTAATTAATAAAGCAAAATATACGGGGTGGTAGATAAAATCTATTGTTGAAGAAATCATCTACTTTTTCTACGTATATATTATGGCTTATTAAGGAGATAATTATCAAAAAAAGAACGATAAAGAACGAACTCCTTTCGGCGGACGCCGGTAAGCATGTTGGTTTCTTCGGACCATATGGCGTGCAAAGCCCGACTCGATCCTCTAGCTAGAGGAAGACGAAACCTGATGAGGTTCGCCGCCGAGAGATCGGGAAAGGTCACTTTTTTGCAAGCTCACCGACCTCGAAAAACGCGGCTTCGCAAACGACGATGAAGGGGGGACGTTGCTGGACCACCGGATGTGGATCGCGGCGCGATTCCCTTGATACAGAGAGGGAGTGAGAGAGAGAGAGAGGGAGGACGACTTATCGCACGTCTCAAAAAAAAATTCTTAACGGCCGGGCGATGTTTTGCGATACAGTTCAGTGAGTCTTCAAATAGGAACAACGTGGTTAAAGGCAGCAACGCGGGAAAGGAACTCGCGTTTATTCGCCACTGTAATGGGAATTTTTCTCAATTACAATTTTTTTTTTTTTTTTAACGCGTTGAGATAGCATTTGATTGTATTGCGGATTTGATTTCAAAATTGCAACGGCAAATTATTATTTGATTTGTAATACAAACTTAGATACATATCGAGATGAATCTAATAATTTCATTTTTTTTTTTTTTTCAATTCTTTGGTACTATACTGTATACTAGATATATATATATATTTTTAGATCAAACTTTCTAAATGTCCTTCCAACGATAAAAGTAGACACTTTATTTCGAGATATTTTTTTTCGAAGTAATTAATTTTTCTTCACTCGCAACACAATCGTTGAGAAGGAAATTATTGTCGATTTTTTTTGCGCGAATTTTTAGCGTTCGGTTGATATAATTAGCAAGTTATTCCGTCAGATCCGCAACGAATTGCACATCTCGCGTAACAGGAGGATTTCTTTCGCGCACGGCGGATACTCAGTCATTGATCAGAACGAAACAATAGGTTCATTCTTTTCCGCGCGTTGCCTCGGTTTTCACCTCGCGGATCGTCTTCAGAAAGCGTAGAGCCGCGCTCGCTCGCCATGCCTCGCTGCCGTGTGCTTTTAATTTTCTGTAACAGTTACTCAATAAACAAGAACGAACGTCTTCAATTACGCTATGGTCGTTTATTAATTTGTTTTCATTGTCGATATTACTCAATCGCGCGCATTTTAATTCAATATGCAAATAAAGATTGTTTTAACAAATAAATCAAAACTATAACAGCAGATAGGAATACTGTTTCTTTAAATCAAGTCACTTGTTTTGCTTAACCTCTTGGCATACAATGGGACGTCTGGGAGACGTCATCCATTTCATGTGCCATTGTAGACTTTGACGTCTCCGAGACTTAATTACTGTCCATTAACATTATATATCAATCTGATTAAATATTATACAGCAATGTAAATTTCGAAATAAAATGTTCTGTTTCTGAGCGTGCATATAACTGTTCAGTTGAGCCAGTTAAATAGTATTCTTCGGACGC
>QVNW01002340.1:0-18576 GCA_014825475.1 Pseudomyrmex flavicornis
TAGAGAGTAAACTATTTTTCGGTGAAGTAATAATGGGAATAACGAAATGAGCAATTCCCATTTTGCACTGACTACTGCCTTACTGTTAGTCAATGAAAGATGCGTGTTAAAAAACGCGAAATAATTACTTCTATAGACAAAAATGAAATAACTCCAAGAACCTTACTCTACTCTTACAGCCTTACTACCTTCATTGTAGACGGTCCTTAAAAAGCCATCTACAATGAAAGTTTTAGGCCGTAACAGTAAGAAATTGACCAATCACAGACAAATCACGGAAGAATAATCGATGTGATTGGTCAATTTCTTACTGTTATGGCCTAAAACTCTCATTGTAGATGGCCCTTAACATGGAGTGTAACTTGCGTCAACCAATCAAATCGTCTCAGCTACCGTATGCAAATATGCTGAGACGATTTGATTGGCTGACGCAAGTTGTCCATGTAAAAGCAGCCTTAGTCTTTTATTGCCGTACTACCTTTATTGTAGACTGTTTCTAACGGAACAGGGCCAGTGTACTATACTTGTTATAACCTCTTACAATTAGTTGAAGTTGAAATTGTAGTGCCGGCACGTGGTTTGATCTTAAATAATTAATTGCAATATTTTGTAACGATATAATAGTACACGATGTTAAAAAACAATTTGTTAACTTTCTGCAAACGAAATACAAAATATAAACAAAGATTCTCACCTCCTGAGGTAAATTCAAGCTATTACGTTCTTATTTATGTTCTTATTTTACCTACTGTATTAAACATATATTTCTTAATTATACTTATTAATTATTAATAATATTTTAATTTTTATATATATAGCAAACTACATCTCTCTTAAAAAGAAATACAAGTGAGTTTAAGTTTCTTGTTTACTGTTTTGCAGATATTCGAAAATCTTAAACAAGATGTAATATTAGAAATATTATGTGAATTTTTGATGCAGCCAGAATGCACAAAAGATGTTGCTGAGTGTTTTTCAGAATTTTTACCGGCTCTTATCTCAATGGCAATACCTGCAGCTAATATACAGTCATCTTCATTACTTAACAAAGATTTCATTCACAGATTAAATTGTGTCATATTGGGAAAGTTAATCAATATTAATCCAGATTTATTAGTGTATGTGTTATAGTACATGCATGTTTTACAATATAGTTGTTTTTACAGAATTATATGTATATATATCTTTTTATTTCAGATTTGTTTTGTGTTACTTTGATGTTAATCCATCACCCTTTGAGTCACTTGCAGAAAATTATTCGAATCTGATTGTACCAATAAAGAAACAGAATACAAGAAGGTTATCTTATATTGTTTCAGAAGTGTCTGAATATGACATTGTTACTGCGTGTCATAATATTCTGTGTTCTGCTATTAAACATTTTAAGTATAAATGGAACTGGTTCAAATTCTACAAGTATCTAACAAATACAGATACCAGAATAAAATGGTAAATATGTGATATAATAAATTTATTAATAAAATGTATGTCTCCATATTTTGGAGAAATATTTTATTAATAAGAAACACTACATAAGTATCTAATTGTTATTAAAAAATAAGGCTAATTAATTTCAGGGTTGCTCTAAAATGCCTAGCAACAATTCTGGATATGTCACATTCAACAAAACTGTTGTGTGCACAGAAATTCACCCCAAATTTTAAAGAATTTTTAATTGATTATGAGGATAGCAACAGAGATATTAGTACCAGCATAAATATTAATACAGATGTTAGCATCGCTTGTGCAAACTTTGAATCAATAGAAGATGCAGTTAAAAATATCTCATCTATCGTATCTGTCGCTGGTGTTCTATTACCGACTCTTGGCAAACCTAAAAATACTGACAACTTAGTTCTAGTTTCTTCCACAAGAAAGAATCTGCAAAATCTGGCCATGGCAATTGGTTCCAGAAAATGCATCTGCTTGCAAGGACCAATTGGCTGCGGCAAGACAGCACTGGTGGAATATTTAGCTAAACTTACCAGACACGACTCATCAACTTTTGTAAAAGTACAGTTGGGCGATCAAACCGATTCAAAAATGTTGCTAGGAATGTACAGATGTACCGATGTGCCAGGCGAATTTGTCTGGCAACCAGGTGTTCTCACGCAGGCGGTTGTTGCTGGAAAGTGGCTATTGCTGGAGGACATAGACAGTGCTAGCCTAGATATAGCTAGTGTTTTGAGCAATCTGATGGAAACCGGAACGCTTTGCGTGCCTGGCTATCGTGACACTGTTCATGCCAACAGTAAATTTCAGTTGTTTGTTACTCAGCGACTTACGATGTCTGTTACGGGTATCCAAAAGCATATCACAGGATCTTCGAATTTATTGCAGAAACATTGGTTATGCCTGAACGTAGAACCTTTGTCCAAAGATGAATTAATTATCGTACTTCAAACATTGTTTCCAGCGTTGAGTACTATCGCTACTAAAATAGTAGATGTGTTTCTACTATTTTCGGTAGGTGATCATGATAGTAATAGTAATACAAACAATACTGTATTATCGTTAAAGATCGGACGACAGACATCGACGCGAGATTTATTAAAGTGGTGTTTGAGAGTGATCGTTGATTTCGACGTTTCATCGTCAGAATCCGCATTAAAACTTTTTCAAGATGCCTTAGACATTTTTTGCTCTTCGGTATCTGATCAAGGTATAATTTTAGACTTTTATTTAGTATTCAATGTTTATATTCTTTTTAATTCATAATAAGACATTTAAAATAGCTTTATTTTAAAAATTTATTATTTTCTTTATAGCGCAACGATTAAACTTGGCCATAGCGGTAGCTAATAAACTCGGTATTATAAAAACCAAAGCAGAGTATTTCTGTAATATACACAAGCCCAGCATAACGTTGCTTCCCGAAATTTTGATAGTAGGCAGAGCAAAGATTTCTCGTAAAAAAATACAATATGCAAAAATAAACAAAAAAAAAACACATTTCTCATTCACAAGATCTTCATCGTGTTTACTGGAACGCATAGCCAGCTGCGTGATGCAGAAAGAGCCCGTGTTACTCGTCGGCGAGACCGGTGTTGGGAAAACAAGCACTGTACAATATTTGGCAAAGTACACCGGTCACAGGCTGACGATCATAAACATGAATCAACAAAGCGAAAGCGCGGATTTATTAGGCGGCTACAAACCTGTCGACCTGAAATATCTGATTTCACCCATCCGCGTAGAATTCGAAATTCTGTTTCGATCTTATTTCGTAATCGAATCAAATAAGAAATTCTTAGAACATATAGGTAAGTGTTACAAACAGCAGAAGTGGAAAAATCTTGTGACTTTGATGAGTCACAGTGCGCGCGCTGCCGTGAAACGATTGAAAAACAAGCTTAAAGACAAGCTTGAAAACGATATGTTTAAGAAAAATGTAGCGCAATATTCCAAACAAAATAAAATCTTTTGCATTGATCACGAACCTGATACAGATATGCTGATGAAATGGGAAAGAATGCTACAGAAATTGAACAAATTAGATACGCAAGTGAAGAGTCAACACGCGCTGACGTTCTCTTTTATTGAAGGCAGTTTGATCAAGGCTCTGCGAAATGGTTACTGGGTTCTCTTAGACGAGATTAATCTAGCAAACGCAGAGACATTAGAATGTCTCTCTGGTTTGCTGGAGGGTTCTTCGGAGTCGTTGTCACTTTTGGAGCGCGGCGTTGGTGAATCCGTGAAGAGACATCCTGACTTTATGGTATTTGCCTGCATGAACCCAGCTACGGATGTCGGAAAAAAAGATCTGCCAGTCGGTCTGAGAAACAGATTTACCGAATTCTACATTGACGAGTTGATCGAACGGTCGGATCTCGAGTTGCTCGTGCAAACTTACCTAGCGGAACTGAATCTCACACCGGAAAAGCACGAGGCAATCGTGAACTTTTACTTGAACGTTAGGAAAGAAGCTACTAACGTGTTATTTGACGGTACGGCGCACAAGCCACATTACAGTCTAAGAACGCTCTGTCGTGCCTTGTACATTTCTGCATCGAATCCTTGTGACAGCGTTTTGAGATCTCTGTACGAAGCCTTCTCTTTGAGTTTTCTTACGCAACTTAATTATGACTCGTATCCCATTGTGCAAAAAATGATTGCAAAGGCTATTCTAGACAAGAAAAACGTTAAAGCGATTTGTGGCATGGCCATTCCTAAACCAAAATGTGGTCCTGAAGATGAATACATATACGTTGAAGGATATTGGATTCTTCAGGGAAGCCTAATACCCGTAACACCTAGCAATTACATATTGACTGATTCCATCAAAAGAAATTTGAAAGATCTAGTAAGAGTGGTATCAATCGGAAAAATTCCAGTTCTGTTGCAAGGTGATACATCAGTAGGAAAAACAAGTTTAATCACTTATCTGGCAAAAATCACAGGACATGTCTGCGTGCGTATAAACAATCATGAGCACACAGATTTGCAAGAATACGTCGGAAATTACATCGCAGATGAGACTGGAAAATTAGTGTTTCAGGAAGGTATTCTGGTTAACGCAATGCGAAAAGGACACTGGGTTATTTTGGACGAGTTAAATTTAGCTCCGAGCGATGTTCTGGAAGCCTTGAATCGAGTTCTCGACGACAACAGAGAATTGTTTATCACCGAAACGCAACAAGTCGTAAAAGCTCACGAACGCTTTATGCTTTTTGCTACACAAAATCCTCCGGGTCTTTACGGTGGTAGAAAAGTTTTGTCCCGAGCATTCAGAAATCGATTTGTAGAACTGCACTTTGACGAGATACCACCGAATGAACTACAGATAATACTGAACAAAAGATGCAACATGCCCGAGTCGTATTGCAAACAAGTGATTAATGTAATGAGAGATCTTCAAGTGAGACGCAAAGGCACAGCAGCTTTTGCCGGTAAAAAAGGATTCGTTACTTTGCGAGATCTATTTCGTTGGGGTGAACGGTATAGATTAGTACCCGACATAGACAATAAATTATACGATTGGAATCAACATCTCGCTGACGAGGGCTATCTTGTTCTTGCGGCTAAAGTGCGAAAATCAGAGGAAGCAAATGAGATACGAGAAGTGATAAAGAAACATCTAAAAAGAGATGTGAATCCTGATAGTCTGTTTACACTGAATGAAAAAACTTCCCTAGTAACAAGACACATATTGGAGAAAATTGTGAACAACAATATTTCGAAGTTTGGCCATATTGTGTGGACTTATCATATGCGCAGAATGGCAGTATTGGTGAAAAAATCTTGCCAATTCAAGGAACCGGTACTTCTAGTTGGAGAAACCGGCGGAGGCAAAACCACAGTTTGCCAATTAATCGCTGCTATCAATGGCCAAGCTATGCGCAGCGTCAATTGTCATATGCATACTGAGTCATCCGATTTTCTAGGAAATCTGAGACCTGTGCGAGAGCACACCGAGGACGATCAAAGGCTCTTTGAATGGGTGAACGGTCCTTTGATAAATGCTATGCGTAACGGCGATTTATTCTTAGCCGACGAAATTTCGTTGGCCGATGACAGTGTTTTGGAACGATTGAATTCTTTGTTAGGTAAACTCAAAAAATGAATCATAGATTGTATTTCGCAGAATAGAATGCATAGAATACATTCAAAAGATAACAGTGGTTTACTTTTTATAGTTTTCAAAAAATACAGTATTTTCAATATGTATATATTATACTGTTGTATATGTAGTATATATTATACTGTTTTGCGTTACAGAACCGGAGCGTAGTCTTTTATTGACGGAGAAAGGAATAGAGTCACAAGATAAAGAAATTACCGTGATTGTAGCAAACGAAAAGTTTGTATTCATCGGTACGATGAATCCAAGCGGTGATTTTGGTAAGAAAGAGCTCTCGCCGTCTTTGCGAAATCGTTTCACTGAAATATGGTGTGAGGGGTGCACAGTCAGAAGCGATTTGCAAGAAATAATAGTACACAATCTGCACATCGATTTGCAAATAACGAAAGAATCCACCGCTATCGCGATATTAAGATTCATTGAATGGCTGCAAACTACGGAAGTAGGCAAAAAGCTCACTGTAAGCATACGTGATATACTCACTTGGGTTAATTTCATAAATACATGCACTTCCAAAGTAGTATTGCGAAAATTGACGATTGAAGAGGCATACTATCACGGTGCTTGTCTTACGTACATCGATAGTCTTGGATCTGGTGCCACGAGTTCAGAAAAGTATAAGCGTCGTTAACAGATAATTAATTAATTAAAAACCATTATCGAAACATATCCAATTAAGTTTTGTTTATTTTCAGAATCAACAAATTAAAAGATTTTAAAGAAGCTGCTATGCAATTTATTAAATCAGAAGTTAAAAATACCATAAAATCCGAATTTAATGCGGAAACGTCTTTGATAAAGAAGAACATTTTTGTAAATGAAACAAATATACTTGGAGTGCCACCCTTTTATATTAAGAAGACCTCTTATGTTTCTAACGAAAGTGATACGTTTAAGTTCACAACTACCACTACAAAAATGAATACGTTAAAGTTGTTGAGAGCGTTACAATTAAACAAGCCAATTCTGTTAGAGGGCAGTCCGGGCATAGGAAAAACTAGTCTGGTTTCTGCACTTGCCAAAGCTGTAGGACATACATTGGTTAGAATTAATCTGAGCGATCAAACGGTATGTTTCACAAAACGAAAACATGAGCTTTTTGTATTGGAAATTATAACATTTCTATTGACTACAGGACGTTTCCGATTTGTTTGGCGCCGATCTTCCCGTAGAAAGTGGGAAAAGCGGCGAATTTGCATGGCGAGATGGACCATTTTTGCGAGCATTGCGTTCCGGATATTGGATTCTGCTTGATGAATTAAATCTTGCCTCTCAGTCCGTTCTGGAAGCTCTTAACGCGTGCTTCGATCATAGAGGAGAAGTGTACATTCCCGAACTAGACAAAACGTTTTCAGTCAAGTCTGATACGAAGTTATTCGGCTGTCAAAATCCTTTGAGGCAGGGTGGCGACAGACGTGGATTACCGAAATCTTTTTTAAATAGATTTACTCAAGTACGTTTAGATATGACATGACACAAATTTCCAAGATTTCAATTTCTATATTCCTAATTAATTGTTCTTGCAGATTTTTGTGGATGCGTTAATAGAAACTGACTTAAAGGATATACTCAATAAACAATTTCCGCAACTTTCTCCGGATATTATTAACACCATGGTCAAATTCAATAATAGATTGGTATCAGAAGTTGGTGTTACATGGGGACATAGTGGTGCTCCTTGGGAAATGAATTTACGAGACATTATCCGGTGGTGTGAAACAACAATCAAAACCGCTTACGAAATAAACCACAATAGTCCATATTTTAACCCGAGCACTAGTGTGGAGCTTATTTATATTAATAGAATGAGGACTTACGAAGATCGACAAAAGGTGAGTCTTGCAAAAACTGACGTAAAGAAGAATTATAAAATTTTATTGAGAACAAACATACATTCTTTCTTCTCCTAAATTTGATTTTTAGTAATAGAGAAAAGTCTGTAAAATTTAGTTTTTAAATATGTTTTTAAGTATTCTTTTTTGTATATTTTGGGTTTATTTTTCAGATCTACTATATATATCAAGAAATGTTCTCACTTGATAAATATCCACTTCCACCTAATCAGCTACCTATATATATCACAGCAGATGAGCTTCACATTGGCAATGTGAAGTTAAGTCGGAAAAATTGTTGCGCGTACGAAGATTGTAATTTGTTAGTGCTTAGAGACCAAAAGTCTGCATTAAAAAGTCTTATGCAATGTGTTAAAATGAATTGGATGTCTATCCTGGTATGTTTATTGATGGTGCACAAATTTATAGGGTTTGATCGAATTAATCTTTGTTCACTTAATCATAATTCATAAAATTTCCATGTTATAGGTCGGTGTTTCGGGATGTGGAAAGAGTAATGTGGTTCGTCTACTTGCTACTTTAACAGGACAGAAGCTAAGATCGATAGCAATGAATTCTGCAATGGACACGACAGAGATATTAGGTGGTTTCGAACAGGTAAGTGACAACGTGACAGCTATATCTACTAAATATTTAATTTAAATACAATTTTTGCGTTTCTTTAGAATGAGTTATTCTAAAAAAGCAACAATAAATTTTTGAAAGTTTTAATCTATTTTAACAAGAAAACAAGATGCGTTTATTTTTATTTTTTAAGAAATGGAAATAATATAAAGAATTCTTTTTTTTATATATAGCTGGTTAAATATATAATTTTTTCAAAAACACTTGCTTTTATATCAAAGAATAATAATTTGGTGACAATAACTATAAGAACTAGATACATGCAGTTTTACTTCGAACTATTTGAAATAATGTAATTATAGCTGATGAAAGAGAAACATACGCACATACACAAGTGATAAAAAAAATATACACATATTACATATAATAATTTTATTTTAAATATGTGTGAGCAGAGTTTTATGTACATTTAAATATAATGTATACATTTTTTTTTTGGCAAGAATTAAGTTTATATGATTTCACACGCGCGCGCGCACACACACACACACAGAGCTTTTATCTATATATTTATAGTTTCTGGTATGATCACTTTGCATACTTCGCTGCCAAGTTATAGCGAAGTGTTTCGGTTCCTTAGGCACCGTTTGCTTAGAAGTTTTTTTTAACAATACTTTTCTCTGATAAAATTATTTAGAATAATTTGCTTAAGTACTTTGACTTTTACAGAAAAATTTCGATTTTAACAGCAATTTCAAAAAATCGTTTATTACAAATTTAGACAAAATAACACGATCTAAATGGAAACAAATTTAATCACGTTAAAGAATATTAAAATGTATGACTCTATATACGAAAGAATAATTTTTATGCATCTAAATATATATTTTTTTTTATTTCTTATATATAATTGCCATTAATCGATTTAAGTAGGCCATTTTTTTGTTCTCAACACTGCGTTTATAAAATTATGATAAAAATGTTTGTCACATTTTTTTCTTATACATATTTTACATTTTCTTATACATATTTTAATTTTACATTTATTTATGTAATATGTCTATGAAGAAAATGTGATAAAGTTAATTGAGTTATAAAGGTAATTGACTTGTTCAAGCAGCATCCTTAGCTACTTCTCTTAAAATGAATAAAGAAATACAAGGGATTGGGAAGGATAGTGATCTCACGTATAAGTTTTAATAAACACATCAACACATTTGTCGCATAAGATTGCACCGCATACTCGTTTCCAAATACGTGACATTTTACATTGATATGCTTTTCACTACAGTAAAAACCTGATTCTCTCTTTCTTTCTATACATTAAAACTTTTAATATACATATTAATACAGTAATCTATGTACGCGAATCAACTATCAAGATGAGTTTTTGAAAAAAATTGTAGTCTTAATTTATACCGTTCTCATTGTTAGACTTCTTTATTTTAAGAAAATGAAAAAAATTGGAAATGTATGCACACAATTTTGCTTGTTAGACTAAACAAAAAGGCAGGGATAAGTTCGCACCTACTTCACGTGAAATAAACATTGATTTTAGACGCATTTAAAAATTAAAAATAATTTTTATATTTATATTTATTGATTGCATTTTTAAGTTTCTTTTTTTCGTTCAATTACTTTTTTATGTTTGTACAAATCAAAACACGTAATATCGACAAGACAGGAATATAGTACAGTTGTGCAATTGCAACGAGTGCAATCTCTAAAATGTTGCATAGAAAATATATGTGTGTATATATATCTCTCGTCTCTTTCGAGAAGATTGAGTTTCCAGATGAAAAAGCTCACGCGATAGTCGCTTTACAAAGGACTGCGCGTTCGATCATTGTGTACCTACAGTTAGTGCACGTCTAATTTGACTTAAAAAAAGAAATTGCAGATTTTTGTCGTAGATATTGCTTTCTTACATCTCTTATCTTTCTTCGCTTTGTTATGTTTCATTTTGTTTTTATGGAAAGTATAGATATGGAAAAACAGTTTATAAATTACATGATTATCTAACGTTTCTAAGGTATCTGCTAAGTCTGCAGTGTATATAGTATGCATATATATATTTCTTCTAATTTACTTCAATAAACAATAACGACAACTAGGACGTTTATAAGCAATCACAGATATATTGAAATATGATGCTTGGATTACAATTCTTTTTTCTCAGTTTATTTTGTTTTTTTTCTCGAGAAGATTTTGCTACGTAACGAAAACGTAGATTTTGTGAAAAATCAGTCTGTTGATATTTTTATCTAGTTCTTATACATATATATACACGTATACACGCACACACATCAAGTTTTAACGTTTTGCTTTGATTTCAGTTATATCGATAATACAAACATTTTTTTATTGGTTGTGATCTTCTAGAAAAGAAATCTTGTACAAAGAATTTTTTCGAAAAATCAATCAATTATTTTTAATAGTTACAGTCAAGTAATGTCATGAGACTCTTATGTTCGATGTTGTTTAACCTTTGTTAAAGTCAAATTTTTTTCGTGCTTATTCGTTCGGTAAATCGCTACTTGTCGGACTTTGAGGATCGTTCAGCCCAGCTGGCAATAAAAGGCTCGATCTTCTAGATAATTCTTCTTCGTAGAGGCTAGACGTACTTTTCGGTCTTGAAATCAGACTCCAAGGATCCGATGATATCGCGAAAGGGTCGTCCTATATTAATAAAATAAAGTATACATATATATATATTTGTAAATATTTCTGTTTTAATGAATTTTTCAGTAAAGTATTTTTTGTATATATTTATTCAATATATTTTATTTATACTGCATTCAAATCGAAAAGAAAATCCTACTGCGCAAAGGAGAAGAAAAGCGGGCAAAGATAACGTTGTGTGCGGGATTGGCGGGACACCCACTGACAGCCAATGGCTATGGAGTGGGGAGCTTTCTGATAGAGGAGATGCGCGAAACAGACAAGTTTTCGTTCATCTGGTTTCTCTTTTCGATTTGAATCCAATATAGATAATGTACATAACTAGTATTTTTAAAACGATAACATTGAAAAGGAAACTTCATGTTCAAATAATTACATCACTTTTCAAGCATTTAGACCTGTATAGACATGTATATTTTTGTTTTATTCGGAATTTTTTCTCATTTAAGATAGTTCTATCACGAGACAAAAGTTCTGACATAAATTCCAATTTTTTATATAATATTGTCTGAACCAATCTTCATTTTTTTTTAATGAAACAAATTAAGTTGAACACAGGTATAAAACATTGACATGTATAATATACGCAAATTCTTTGTGTTCATATTTCTTTAACTTATAGACTTGACATCTTTTCCAAAAACTAAATATATCTTCAAATTGCCTAAAAAGTAGACATTAAAAAAAATAATAACGTTACCGATCATTTTGATTTAATAAATTGATCTAAAGTGATAGAAAACTCTCTTTTAGTACCCACAAAATCCGGCCCTACGTGATAGAACTATCTTAAATTGTCGTTCTTCATTTATAAAAGTTTTTTACAAATAGTTTATTTTTTGTCATCAATAATTATATTCTTAGTCATGCATAATACGCGTTTTTTTTCTTGTAAATTTTAATAGCTCCCTTTTAGCACTCACGCAATTCGGCCCTACGTGATAGAACTACCTTAATTACTTAAAGAGATTATATCGACAATTATTCAGATGAATGTCGTACCGCCAGTAATTTGGCAGTCGGTGGTAGAGGTGGTTTTAAATGTGCCACGTCGGTAAGATTACATCCCGACGGTGCAACCGGTACCGCTAATGGTGGAGTCGGTGGCGAGGGGAAGTTCATTGGCGCCTCGTATCGGGGTGGCTGGACACCTTGTATCGGAGTAGGCGCAGCAGATCCGAGAATCCACCGGGCTATGCTTTCGCAACAGCCACAACAAACGTCTGACATTCCTTGTCGCAATCCTCGGTGTAGGGCGAGAAACAGAGCCGGATTTACGAAAGCGTGCACGTATGCGATGTGCAGAGTCACCTAGTTTAACATTACCTCCGAAATCCGGTGATTTATATACGACGCATAAGTGCACAATATGCACATGAATCTATAAGCTAAATTGAATGCGGATATAAAACAGAAACGGGGTGTAGTTCCGAATGACACCTGCTCCAGATCGATCTGAAATTTTGCACAAAAATAGTGTTCGATGGGACAAACAAAACGCACATAGTCCCCACTTCGGAAAATGAAAAACAAATTTAAAAAAAAATAAAAACTATATCGACTAAAATCGATTTTAAGTGTATTTCAGTATGATTCCTTTTCCTGATCAATCTGAAATTTTGCACAAAAATAGTGTTTGATGGGACAAACAAAACGCGCGTAGTCCCAACTTCGAGAAATGAAAAACAAATTTAAAAAAAATAAAAACTATCGACTAAAATCGATTCTATATGATATGTACACATATATAATAAATGATAAAAATATTATATATGGTAGTTCTGTTCACTGAAAAGGATTTTAAAGTACCGGGCGATGAGAGTAGACAGTGCTTTGCACGAAAAGTTACAAATTCATTTTTTGCAGAAAGGAAGATCTACTCTCTATGGTGTGATGCTTTAGAAAATTAGATCTATAATTATATCGTATCACAAGTTTAATTTCCACGTAAAGCGAGATTCAATGCAAATCTATGTGTCTAGTGTTTTTGATAGTAGAACCTCACCGCAGGTCTTTATCGGTGAATTAATAAGATCAATTCGCATTATTTATTTAGGTGTTAGCTAAAAGATTGTTCAATTTGTTTCAAGCACAAACTGATTAAAATATTTAAAATAGTATATTTAAAATAAATATAAAAAAAAGTTAAAAAATATAAAGAACAAAAAAATATAAAAATATGCAGATTAAAAACTTCACTTTTAAAAAACTAAAATTGAGTTAGGTTAAGTTAATTTTTTGTCAGTTGGACATATTTAAGCCGCTATCTTGAAAAAACATTTTAAAAAAAGCGTTTTTTACGATCATCCGAGAGGGTACAGGAGGAGAGGCAAAATCTCTCCCCTGCAAGGAGGCGAAGCCCCCTTTTTGGTGGAGCACAGCCCCACCAAAGAGGGGGGGGGTCTACACACTTACAACACAGACATAAAAACTTACTTTTTTTTATTGTTTTTTAAAAACTTACTACATATCATACAGAATCGAATTTAGTCGATATAGTTTTTAATTTTTTAAAAATTTGTTTTTTATTTTTCGAAGTGGGAACTATGCGCGATTTGTTTGTTCCATCGAACACTAGTTTTGCAAAATTTCAGATTGATCGTGAAAAAGAGTCATTTTGAAATACACTTAAAATCGATTTTAGTCGATATAGTTTTTATTTTTTTTAAAATTTGTGTTTCATTTCCCGAAGTGGGGACTACGCGCGTTGTGTTTGTCTCATTGAACAATATTTTTGTGCAAAATTTCAGATCGATCTGGAGCAGATGTCATTCGGAACTATATCCCAGAAATGTAATAGAACAGAAAAAATGTTATTCTAGAATTTTAAAGTAAAAATTGTACAGTAAAGTATTCAGTTCCTTTGTGTATCAGTATATCGAGTATTCGTTATAGAAACATTATTTAAAATTTTTTTAGTATTAAAAAAATTAAATATATTTATTTTATATATCTGCTACAACGTTACATCAGCAAAATTGCATTGATGTCGTCGACTTACTTACGCTAAGGTTTTCGGTGTGTGACTTTCTTCTTTTGAAAAAACTTATTCTTGTGAAAAGATTCTTTAGAAGAACTCCGCTTTTGTGTGTGTGTGTGTGTGTGTGTATGCGTGTGTGTGTGTGTATGCGTGGGTGCGTGTGCGTGAGTAGCTGCGAATTTGCTTGATCGACTTGCGATTCGCGAACAACTGTGTATCAATAGTGTCAAGCAAGCTTCACTTTTATGTTTGCTCTCAAACTTTTCGTATTTTGTTTCCAATGAAACTGTATACTATCGTAGTTTACAGTGTAAACTACAATTTTACAAGTTAATATATATGAATTGAAAGAACGAGATCTTATTGTTAGATTTATAAATATTATTGTTGCTGTAAGTAACTCTAGCATTTGCAATTCGTTTTAGAGTCGTTATTGTTGGTATATCTATTTGAGAGAATATTTTAGATATATTCATTCTTTATATTTATAATGCTATTAAGTTTTGGCCAACATATCTTTTGAAATTAATAACCTTATTTATAGGGTAAATAAATAAATGACATAATAACATTTAACTGTAGATTTAATTGAGACAGAATGAGAGTTGAATGACAGAATGAGAAGTTGCTTTAAACGCGCGAGACGTTCATGTGCAGAGAGAAAGAGAGAAAGAGTTGATTGATTAATTATAAAGCGCTCCAAGGTAAATTTTCTCAAGCGCAACATTAGAAAAAATTAAACGAAATAATAACAATGAACAATAAAAATAATATTATCTAAAATAAAAATAAAAATAAAACTAAATATAAAAGAAAATATGAAAGAAGTAACAGAAAATGTGAAGAGAGAGAATGCAAATTAATATTCTCAGATATAGTAAATGTATAGATAAATAACAACCATAAAACGTTTGCAAAGCAAGAAATATAAATAGAATGTTTCGCTATTACCGTATTTGAACAGTAAATTTCTGAGTCATTCTGAGACAAAATTCCCAATACCAATACCAAAATGTCAAGGCTATAATACTTTTTGAGTTTTACCGGCACTTCTTATTTTGCAATTCATTTTGTACTCATAAATAACGCTTCTGTAGGATTAAGGAGAATATGTTAAAAAAGTGGGAAGTTTAAAAACATTCAAGAGAAATAAAAAAATGTACGGATTACGACATAGTTCACATTTTCATTTTATATACAAAATTGGCAGAATCCTAACAATATACTGCTATAAGTAATTTCTACTTCTAGAGACATAGGTGATTATTTTGAGTGCCTCAGAAAAGGATTTTGAAACTTGTAAGAAACGATAGTTTCAAAATAAGATTGATATATGGTTTATTTTTTTTCACTGAACTAGCTGCACCAGTTCAGAGTACATCTTTTTCACACTCAATAAACGAAAAAAGATAAACTCTAAACTAGTGCAACCAGTTTAGCGAAAAAGAACAAACTAACAATTTTAGCAGAAGCGCTGGAGAGACATATGTCTATCCTTGTCTCTATCATGTCATCTATTCTTTCGGTCTGACTAGAGGGCACCACTTACTAGACAGCGTAGCAGTTGAGCGACAACTGAATCGGAGATCGGAGTTCAGCCGTCGTTTCATCGCATCTTCTTAACACGTTGAGTGCCACGCGATACACCGGTGTGTCACGCGGTTTTTTGTATTACTATTTACTTATCAACAAATTTTATGTTTTGGCAAGTATGTGGTATATATTATACATTTGTTTTTAATTGATGAAAAATTATTTTGATTATTTTTTTCTTTTTGAGTGAAAAAAAAGTGATAGAATTTTATGTGTGTGTGTGTGTTGGCAACTAAGGCGAAAAAAGTAAAATTCAGGTATGGCACTCAACGTGTTAAAGAAAAAGATTCAGATCACCTGAAATTCGCGCGATCAGATGCGGTACAATGCTACAAGCGCAAACAGTATTGTCTCTCTTGTCAATAAAGAAATGTTATAATGATGAGATAAAATTATGCTTTATCTAAAATTTGCGCATTGTGTATGCAGATAATAACAATTTAATGAAAATTCTGTAAAATCTGATAAAAGTTTTATAACTTGAAAAGACAATTATCTACAAATTTGAACGTTATATCTGAGATCGCAAGGAAAAACGTATATCACATCTCATCAATTTCGAGATGTTTAAATATAAATTCCTCTATTTGACGATGTCGGTTTGTTTTTTTAAATGATATCTATGTTGACTACCTTTAATTTGACTAATATTCACAAGAAAAATATATACAAAAAAATCATTGGTTTGTGCGAATTTTTCGGACTTACGTTGGTTTGCCTGATATATGCAAATCAAGTATTGGACTTAAGTTGTTTTTCATAATTTTTTTCATCATTTAAGATGTGTTTTCGTGTATTTGTTTTTCATAAATATGTGAATCTTATACTTTGCAACTCAACTGTCGCGATAATTAGAATTTTTTGAAATTGTAACATGTGACGTTTTTCCTTGCGACCACAGATATAATGTTTATGTCACGTTTATCGATAACAAAAATATTGATAATATTACCTATAACTATTGATAATATAATCTAAGTATCAGGTTGCTCTTTAAACCCTGACGAAGTGAGCTGAAATGTTCACAAAACGTATAATAATGACACTAACGCGGTTCAAACTCGAAAAACTTTGAATGTTAATATTGATAATAATATTTTATTATGTATTTTATCACGTATCATTTTGTTATAAAAGAGATATTAAAAAAATATTTATTAATTTATTACGCAAAATTTATTGCATATAATATTTATTGCATAATTTTTTACGATTGCCTTATTTATTATAAATCTATAATAAGAACTTTTATTTAGTAATATTGAAAAGATTAGCAGTCGCTTTCTTTTCAATAAAAATGTCATTTAACAGCTTGTAGTTTACACGTTTTTTATCGTAAAAATATGTTTTTATTTAACGTAAGAATAGTGCTCCTTCTTTAATATTTCCATCAAGTTGTCTGCATTCATAGTACGCAGGTTTTGAGTAGAGTTTCATTATTGTCTCATTATTGTAGTATGTAGTCTTTGTTGACAAAAGAAACGACAATGTTTGTGCTTTTGATCGTTGTACTAATCTGATTCGTTACTTTAGATGCTTCAGGTGTTTGTAATTCAACGAGTATTGTTGCCTCGACGTGTTGGGGTTTTTGTTTTGGTGGCATTCGAAGTCTGTTGTTCCGAAGTCTCAAGAGAGAAATGCGATAATTGCGGAACACTCGAAGCACAGAAATTTCATGTAAAATTCTTGGTAGAAAAACATTAGCGCGAATGCGTAGATGCAAATATCATATACGTGCATTATACGTTTGCATCATACACGTTATTTATTCTAATTACCTCGTAGCCAGTAGGATTGCCTATGGCAGGATGGCGTATTAGAGTAACGAAAAACAGTGGTCCCCAGAATAGAATGTATGCCGCTGTTATGACTAAAAACATTTTCACTCTTTGCACGCCTTCGCGCTCCATCCGTCTAAGGTAATTCCTCATTTTTCGATGCTCTTCTACGGCGCCAGTCTAAAATAACGATAAAAATTTTCATTTTGATTTTTTATTTTACAATTTTTTTTAGACTTAGTATGTGTATACAAAAGTATATTTTGTTTGCGAGTTGAAGAACGTAATAACTTACTTTTATCATGGTACCGTTTCTCGCATCAATTGCACCGTCCTTGGTTGCAAGAGCATTTGTGGCGCTCTGATGTCCGCCTGTCACATTAACAAGCGTTGTCACAAGACCAGCAACTCGTACCTGAAAATAAACACAATTTTATACATATATATATTATATATGTATATATAATGTTATATGTATATTGTGTATATATATATTTTAAATAAGCTGATTGTCGAGGGAAGCTCTCTTGAGGTTCAAGTTGAAAAATTCAAATGTGAAGATATGTATAGAGCTTTGCTGAATCAGTATGCAGGGTGTTTTGCGATAAATTAAACAATTTGTGTGATTGTCCTATATATATATATATATATATATATATATATATATATATATATATATATATATGGTTTCACGAAAACTGATTCTAACAAAAGTTGTTCGGTTCTGAGGGGAACATCTAATGATGACCTTGACTTTGACCCATATTTTCAAGGTTACTTGAATGTCAACTTTATTTTTTTTAATGGGAATCCCTATTTTCGAGCACGGAAATGGAAAGAGCGGAAAATTTTTGGGATCAGGTAACTCCTAAGGGTCATATCAAGGTCAGTTACGTTATCCATGAAAAAATTGCTTAAAGATATTTTTTACAAACACGTTTCAAACTAAGGTTGTAGGGACCTTATGGCGATGTTAGTGATCTTGGATTCAAGTTTAGGATCATTACAAGGTTAATTTGATTTTATGAAATAAGAATCCCTATTTTAGCATTATTTAAGGTATACTACATAGAGGTTACTCAGTCGGATTTACACCTCTTGTGTGTATAATTCAGCCAACTAATAAAATAAGTTTGGTCGTGGATCCAGCCAACTAAGGCAAGATTACTAATAAGGTAACTATTAATAGTTGGTTCTTTAATATTCAACTCTTACAACTCAAAAAGTATTTAATGAAAATAATCTTCATTATAGTGTTTTGGAAAGTTCTTGAATTAAGCTATAAGAATCTGCATTAAAAACAAAATAGCGGGGTTTCATTAAAAAATTACGAATTGGCCTTCAAATGACCTTGAAAATAGTGATCAAGGTCAAATTCTAGATCACCATTAGGTGTTCCCCTCCGAACCGAACAACTTTTGTTAGAGTCATTTTTCGTGAAACCGTGTTTCTACAGATTTATTTAGGTGCATATTTTAAAATGGAACACTATATATATATATATATATATATATATATATATATATATATATATAAAACACACAC
>QVNW01002341.1:0-17097 GCA_014825475.1 Pseudomyrmex flavicornis
TATATACATATACACGTTCCTCCCTCCCCGCGTCCTTCAAATCTTTGAGTCTCTTCTTTGCTTGTTTACGAATTACCGGACTCATTTCCATCCTTCTGTCGTTCTTCGCACGCTCGGACGGAGATTCCGAGCGCGTATCGGAAGAAAATTTAACTTCTTCCCCCTCCGTGTGTTCTTTCGGGAAGTGAATGTATCGCGAGACGGAAGATTCGCAGAGCATTTTTTTTTTCAATAGACTCTGTCGTCGGATCTTTTTTTTTTTTTTTGATGCTGTGCATCCCTTTGCCGCGACACGCCAAGAAAAAACGTCGCAATTGTGGCTTCGACGAGAGTCTCTGATATTTTGAGACTGTCGGTGTACGACAAAATGTTGTGTGAAAAAAGATAAAATGTATTTAAAATATATTGAAGAAAAAAAAAACTACAATATTATATTCTGTTTTCTGATTCCCACCCTCTGTGTATATATTTATTGTACAAAATTATATACTTGTATTGTTCTAAATCTAAATACAATCTGTCAACAAGAACAATGTTGTAACTAGCGACGACGGATTACGCCGATATCGACGCGTTATTAACTCTGAATATTACTCGACGAGCGCGCGGTGTGTTCTCTCTCTCTCTTCTTGAAAAGGATTCATCGTTCGCTCAACAAGGAGGTCTACATAGCCGTTACTATAGTACGTTCCCGATAACTGCCGCGGACTGTGTAGTCGGACGGGCACTTGTCCTTCGTTGCACATAGCGTACATTTAAACTGAGAATGGAACGACCCGAATCCCTTTTAATACCGAACTAAGTGGGAAATGATGTTCCCTCCCCTCTCCTCCTCAATGGGCCGAGAGAAGCTCCTTCGTGCCGTTATCAAACCCAAGTTCAACTTATGCATTATTCAGAGAAAAGAGTGGACGTGAAATTGGCGGGGGGAGGGAGAGGCGGAAAAAAGGGGGGCCTATTAGCATGGAACCAAATTACTTTTCTGCGATAACGTCATTCGTATAATTTGCCGTCGCGGTGGAAGCTTTTCTTTCGAGTACGTCTCTCTTTCCGCCTCTCGGCAACGTAATATCCAGCGCGCGCGCTTTCTTTGCGATTTTTCGCTGATAAGGATTCGTCGTTTGACCGAAAAATTTTCAGCAAGATTGACTGGACAGCAGATATGTAAAAACCAATTATTATTGAGGAATAAATATTGTATTATACTGAACGTGCGCGCGCACACACACGATACGACGTATTATGAAAGATTGAAGAGAAATAAAAATCGTACACAGAAAGAGAGAGAAAGCTGGATCACGGAGAAACGAAACTTACGAAGTAACGCGCGGAGAGAATCAGAGTTGGCCAGAACGACACAGCGTCGGAATGTAATTTGTTGTCCGTTGGAAGACAATCGGTGGGATATATCGGCCGCGGAAGACGAAAGGGAACACAAGATCTAGACGAAATCTCCCGGGCTGAAATCGTCGACGGGTCCAACGGAAGTATCGAGAAGCTTTCTCCGCGGCGCCGTGGTCGACGAAACAATTTCAATCATTCCCGTCGTAGCTTTGATGTTTTATGAGGATACCTACGCATTCCTCTGGTCCAAGGAGTCGCAATTCGTTTGGAGAAACCGAACTCTTTTTCCCATTGCCCGCTCTTGCGATCCCATCTCTGCGCGTATCCTGCGCCATTTGCCCTCTCCTCGTTCTTTTTCCAGCGTCTTAAGCGTTCGTGTGTATGTGTGTATGTGTATGTGCACAACTTTCTTTTCGTCTCCACGTTGTGTATTCGAGGGTCACGGAAATACAGAGGATATCTCCGAGCGGAAGGAATCGAGACACGGGCGTCAGTTCGATTTGATTGTGTCTGGGAGCTGGAGCAAATAATGGAAGTTCAATGTCTCCTTTGTCTTTGACGACTTAATGCTACCGTCGATCTCTCGCCCTCGGTGACCATGCAAATATTTATTTACCAGTTCTCACTGAGACCAAATAATCCTTCTGTACAACGACACAAATACGAGAGGAATTTGAAAGAATCTCTTTCTGGAATTTAAATATGTGACTTTATTTAATCAAATTATTTTTAAATTGCATGTCTCTCTCTCTCTCTCTCTTTAAATTGTATTACGAAATATTTACTGTAAAAATTACTCTCTATAATTTTTTACATTTATATATACGCGTGCGCACACACACACACATACACGAAGCAGTCTTGCGCAAGATGCTCCGCATCGGAGATACAAACTTCTCTGGGATGCAATAAAAACAACGTTTAAAAATTGTTCGAGTGCACGAAGTAGAAAAATTCGGACCACGTTTCGGAACAGATACTTTGACTTTCTTGCTATCTCTTTGAAAGCTCCGGAATCGAAGTATACTTCGGGAATGAAAGTACTTCCTCGCGCGCCGCACTCGAAAAGTACACCTGATATCGCGCGCGACGCGATGCGGGGTAAATCCGAAATCTAATCGCTCTGCCGTGAAATTCCGGGCACGTGCGCGGTATATGCAGTGGGTACCGGAGTCGGAACCCCGGAAAAGCCGCTGTCGAAGACGCGACGCGATGCCGAGCTGGGACGAGCGCGAAGGAAGGAAAAAATAAAAATAATAAAAACCCAGACCGGAAAACTAATGGAGGACAAGGGCGCCGGTGTGTGCGCGCGCGGCGCGGAGATTCAGAACGGTCGATGCCGTGAGGGGGAAAGGATATCAATGCCCTACTCGAGGGAGAGAGAGAGACGCGACAAAAATCGTCGTCCTAGGTAAAACGGCGCGACGACGGCAATGCGCGTTTATTACGCCGGTCGACGCTGAAAGTTCCATTTACATACCGCGCGAAAACGCCGCGCGGAGATGTGGAGAGAGTTGCGGAGAAAAAAGATGCGGATGCGATTTGCAAGACGCTGTCTGCGGAGGGAAGAGCGATGGTAATAGAGGAAGTGGAAAAGGGAAGGAGAAAGGCGACGGCGCAGAGGAGTAAAAGTCGGGAGGGCAAATTTCGTTATTGCCTGCGACAGCCCCGAGGCACGCAGCGTCTAAAAAGCGTTAAAATAAAGAAATTGAGTGTGATGAAAGTGAGCGATAAGCATATATATATATATGTATATATAAATAAATGTAATTTGATATACCCGATCGCGTTGTGATTCAATATCATAATTCATTGTTGTGTTTTAACGCGCGTAATAATTTGCTGTAACAAACCGAGGTCAAAAATACGGATTTTACGATTTTCTATAAAATTGAATTATACACGCAATATTAATCGCATTAAAATATGTACCAAAATATTTTAGTTTTTATATAAACAAAACAGAGAAGAGAAGAGAAAGAGAACAAAACCGAAATGAACAATTTATTTTATATACACGCAATGGTGGTTGCGCGCTAATTTACGAAACTGAAGTTGAATCGTAATTGTGTTTCACTCGTTGACGGTGGGGTCGCTGCTTTCTTGCCAGCCGTATTCGCTTCAGCAACATCGAAATTTTACACGGAACAAATAACAAGGTAGACTGGACAATTTGCCGAGTTTGCATGATTAATCATTTCGCATCAATTTGCGGAACTAAAGTTGCGTGCCGTAATTATCCGAATATTATTTCGCCCTCTTGGCGTAGGGCGCACGCTTTCTTGTGCAGCCGCACGCGTGTCTACGTCTATACGGAAGCACGTACACAATCCCCCCACGTACTCCTATTCCGACGTGGCTCTCGTGAAATTAAACCGAGAGTCCATCGTTTCCCTCTTTCGGTCGGGTCGCTGCTATAAACTTCGCCAGTTTATTGTTTCCCGCGCGCAGAGTAATTTAAAGGACCCGTACCTAGCGAGCGAAGCCGAGAGTCGCAGTCAGACAGGGATCATTCTCCCTCTTCGAATTCCCGCTCATAATTGATTTTTGTGCAAACACGTGCGAGATATATGTCTTTGATTCGAAAATAAATTTCCTCGATAATATTAACGGCTACGGGGAGGGGATTGAAATAAACGTTGTATATGTCACACGCGCGCAAATTTTGAGATATTTTAAATCACGATTTATTCTCGTGTGTGAATTTGTCAATTTTCAATACTGAATATAAGGTAGAGAATAAAATTCGTACGAGCGATTTTTTTTACACAAAATTTCACTTGCGAAACTAATCGAAGATTTATTATTTGCTCTCTCTCCGAAAGCGCAATTTGTCAAAACTTCTGGTTAAATAGTGTGCTTAAGTAAAGAAGACGTCGTCTCGAAGATTAACGCAAACTTCTGGAGCCGGTCTGAATACTACTGTCAGAGAATAACACTCGAAACGATTAAATGTATACATTAAGGCGGAGCACGGCAGAAGGTCCATTTATTCCGTCTTACGTGCGCCGTGCCCCCGCTGGGTATACGCCCGATTACTTTAATTCAGGACCTGCGACGGCGATAATTCATTGCGAGGTACGGGGCAGCGATTTCGGCCTTAGGCCGGTTATTTGTAACCGACGACCATCTTTCTCCGACTCCTCTTCGCTGACACCCCTTTCTTGTTCCATCTTCTCGCCCCCCTGGGTCTATTCATCCGCGCGACGCCCACACGCATTCGGGCGCCCTTTCCTTCGAGATCGCTATCGTGTTTCGATTTGAAAATGCGCGCACTTTTTTTCACAAAGCCGATGAAAGAAAAAACAAAAAAAAGCCGATCGCTTAAACGCCGTAATGACGCCGGAACGAGCGCAACGTAGATCACCGAAGTGACTTTTCGTAGCCCGCGGACACGTGATTGGTGAAAGAAATTGAAGTGTATTACCTAGGTGAGTATCTAAGCTTCGTGCCTCGCTGAGAAGCCTCGATCAGCCCCGGGGATCCTTCGTGCTAAGCAACTCTAATAAATTAAAGCGCACGGGTGGCCTCGTGGCGTCAGAGGCAACGTTCGACTCTCTACTACACGATATTTTATGTAATCGACCTTTGCACCTCCCATTGTGGATCTTGGAGCTGATCGTGTAAAGACAACTTTATTGCGAGCAAAAATTGTTCAGCTCGGAGCAGTTTATTCAGACTTCGCTAGCGGTAGATTTATCCGCTTGTATAACGAAATAATAAAAAAACAACAACAACAACGTGATATTTTATCTTTGCGCGACACATGTGTTGATTATTCAGTCAAAAAAATCCAAGGAGCTTCCAAACTTTCCGAGAAAAAAAGAAACACTCACTGTTTTCCATACGCGATCGATCACAAAGATCCCGAGAATATTTGGCTTATACGTCAAATTCCCGGTATTTCGTCTGTGGAAAGATGAAGGAGGAATTTAGAAAGCGATCGGTGAAAGATGCGAGGGAGAGGAAACGCGGCGCTATAGATGATGGGGGATCCATAGATCTCGCGGGCGGGCTAATTAAACGTCGGGATTCCGCCCTATTAGTGGCAGCGCACCTTGGGGGGTGCACGCAACTTCGGTCTTTCGTCTCTCTCTCTCTCTCTTGGGGAAACTTGGGAGTCGCACCGCGGGCGGGAGCGCGTAAATCACCACGAGGACCGCCGCCATCTTTTTATATGGCCGTTTCCACGTGGTAGCCAAGGTCACGACTCTTTCACGGCGCGACGTCGGCAGCGACAAAGGCGTTTCTTGACGAAGAAAAGCCGAACTCGTTTCACCCTCGGCTTGCGGGGCGAAGGTTTATTAAGGCGGGGAGGACTAGCCGTGGAATTAAAGTTGAGGAAACGATATATATACGGGACGGGCCGCAAAAGGCGCCGGTGAAAGTATTTAGTGATTATCGTTCCCGTTGCGCTCACGGGCACTCACGAAAATGGTTCCGCGCCGGGAACTGCAATAAAAAGAAAAGTTTGGAAATATGACTTTCACTGCTCAGTCGGAACTTTTTAGCGTTCGCGACACCTCCGTGATTATTAGCGAGACTCTGGATTTGCTCGGTGTTGCTAACTTTTTTTTTTTTTTTTTTTTTTTTTACACGAGTAAACAATTCGACCAGTGCGCGGGCGCACATTGCAAGGCGCTTTTCTGTGTGTTTACGGTATTGAGAATTGAGTCAGCAAACACGCCGAGTACGCGGAAATAGGGCGATGAAAAACGTTCCGAGACATATTCCGAAGGTGTGAAATTGTAAACGGCAGCAGAAAGCGCGATTAGTGACGGGGGCAAAATGGAACCAGTAGTAGACTTCGCATTTCGCGCCAAGAGTTTTCGCTCGTTCTTCCCTCTTTAGTCCCCCTTTCCTTGGCCCGCCATTCGCTCATTGTCTCTTCCGCTCCTCGTGTCTCTCCTTTCTGCCTTTTCTTGTCTCGCTTGTTGCGGATATAAGCGAGGCGCGTTGACTATAAAATAATGAAAATTTATGATCTCCCCTTCCATTCCTTCCTCCTCATCCGAGGCTTCACGGTGAATGGAACGCAAGGGGTACGCAATTTGTAGAGCTTTCAGGGAGCTTTGCCCCTGGCCTGTGATGAAAATGGCGGAGCAACGGTGACAATTACCAGGAACCTTGTCACACCTCCTCACGGCTGCTTACTCTTGCACCGTGCCTTCTCTCTTTCTCTCTCTCTCTCTCTCTCTCTCTCTCTCGTTTTCTCTCTTTTCTTTTCTCTTTCTCTTTCTTTATTCACCGACACCTCCGTTACAGGTGTTCCTTGCTTTACCGTTGTAACTGGATAGACACCTCGATCTTCTTGATCACTTCTCCGTTATTTACAACGACGAGTCTCGATAACGAAGCTCCCTACGTGTCGTTTTATGCGGAACGCAATGATCTTTCGACCCGCATTCACGGCGCAAAATGAGCACGTCGTCAGCATAAATACGGAACTTCCTCTCGCGATAATTCCGCGTTCCTCTTCCCAAATGATACGGAAGTTCTTCAAAGCGGTATCTCTCTCTCTCTCTCTCTTTCTCTCTCTCTCAGTTTTTCTAAACACATTTTATTTCTTTATTTTTTTATGTTTTTAATCCGCTCTTGGAGCAACGATACATTGTCGTGAGTAGGAAAAACGCGGAATTAACGAAACCTGTGAATAGGAAAAACGGGCAGAGTTATTCAAGAAATATTTTATTCAAGAAATATCTCGGAGGAAAACGAGGAAGTACGAATCGCTCAATGCTCTCAGTTTGATGAGCGTAAGGGCTGAACGCTCGTCGATCGAATAAATAGGTACTTTCTGTATTCCGCTCGTATCGTTTGTGAATAGTTTATATTCGTTCGTGGAATAAGGAATAAGCGGTTTGTTCGCACGTGAGTGCCTCCAACATGGCATACGTGGATTTGAATACAAAGTGGGTAGAACATCGGATATCCGCGCTCGCGCGCGCGCAAGGAGGTAATTGCATTGAATAAAGAAAGATTTGAAAACGTAAAGGTGTCTACACTTATTGCCATTCAAATATGTACATTTGGAGGATTCTCAATATTCACGATCCAAAACGAATTTTCTTTGCGCGCGCAATACAACACGAATACGCTTTTGCCAAACGCGCATCCGCCGCTTGATCGACTCGCAAAATGTAATCGCATTATCGATTGCTTGTATATTTACATTTACGTTTGTGAACGATTTATTGCGGGGCGTGTTATTAATACGAAATAAAAGAATACAAGTAAGATAAAGATTTCATATTGCGTGTGCGAATGTGTAGAATAAATTAACCGCGTATATATCATTTTTTTCCGCAATTCAGAAATAAAAAAAATTGCTGCGTCTCTGTAATGTAAATATAAATATCCTAAATACGTATATATATACGCGCGAAGTATTTCGCGGTTTAATAATAAGGTGTGTAAATCCTGTTTATTGATATCGGTTAACGCAGAGGCAAAGCGCGAAACTCGATGCGCGCTGAATAAATGAAAACATTGGATTTTAAGAGACGTCGGAAGCGGATATAACTTTCTCTTTGCACCCCATAATCCCACTTTTTCCCGTTGCCGCGCGAGAGTTGAAAAATTCCGAAGTTGGCTGTCCGCGCGCGTTCTCGCAGAGTCGATTTCCTCGGGGACGCCCCGCGGGACGGGCACGGCATTTTCCGACGAAAGAAATGTATTTACAGCCGCGAAGGGAGAGAACAGTCGTCGTACAGGGGTAAGAGAGGCAGTGTCGGCGCGCGTGTCGTTAATGCTTCTCATGGAAATATTATCCTGTCGAATCCAAGCGAGAGATATCGTGTGTCGAGCGAGAAACGCCGGCCTTGTCGCCCGTTTTCATTCTCCCGTGGGAATAGAGTCACATATATCTCGATCATACACGTGGTCTGACCTAATCGCGCGCGTGCGTCACGCGCATTTTTTTTTCAAACCAGTGGAAACTCAACTGAGAGTCGTCGCGAAAGATACTGTCTCTTATTCAACACTTGGCGGTCGCGAAGAAATCGTAAACTCGTAAGGAAGTTAAAGCATTGTGGGGAGTTTAGCGCACAGAAATACATCCTCGTCTTGTGATTTCGGAGTATAAGGTGCGTCTATCTGAGGCGCGATGAAATAATAATACTACGAGAGATATCTATCTTTTTAACTACATTAAATGCACATTATATGTACATGTATACGTATGTTTATTTATAATGCTAAAAACAAGTGTTGAATGAAGATTAAAATCCGTTTCTCTAATGCAAAATTGGAACGGGAACAACAAACGCGTTTATACTAAAGTAAATTCAATTAACTCTGGAGCAATAATTTATGTCGTAGAATTAGATCTGCGAGACACACGGATATGAATTTAAATATACGCGCGGTCGTGTCGTATCAAAGCTCGCTATGAAAACTGTCGGAATAAATGCGAAATGTGGTGGCGAGAAGTCATCGCTATAATCCCGGCTGGCAATAGCCAGCGGTCTCGTGTAGCAACCAACAAGCGTTATAGCTCACAGCACGGACGCAATAATGCACTAATGACGTCACCAGAATAAACATTTTAAATATTTGTTCGACCCGATATTATCCGGTATTGACCCTCGCGCGCGCGCGCGCGCAAAATGTCCGGACGCAATAGCGAAGCAAAATATCGGATATCACCCTATTGGCGATACATGACGCATGAAAAACGTAATTTAAATCGTTATATCGAATTTCAGCGCACTTGATTAGTGTCAATCACATGTAATATAACCGAGCGTCGATGTCGAGGTTACTGCGCGTGATTCATTAGTACGGTCATTAACACGTTTGTCGATCACACGATTGCCCGAGGCTCAAATACGAGCAATATTTTAATTCCTATTTAAACGCATCGATTATTCCCAATGTAGTAATTCGTATTATTTTCAATATGTGTTTAATTGGCCAGATCTTGCATCGCATTATCGACTGTATTGTTTTGCCGCAGCACTTTGTGTGATGTGTTTCAAAGACCATATTTTTTATTTTTATTTTTATTTTTTATTTTTTTACTTGACTCACCCACACCGCAAAGAACTTGCGCCGCTCTCTTGCAACAGAAATAATGTCAAAGTTAATACAAACAAGATCTTTTTCTTTCTACTTTATAAAGTACTTATTACGGAAAAAATGATGCATAATAGTAGATATAGATTTGAAACAGAGAGATGGAATAATTCTTTACAACATATCAAGAAAGAGAAAGAGAGAGAGAGAGAGAGAGAGAGAGAGAAAGTTAGATACAGAAAGTAGCACTATAATAATTGAAACAATCTACCGAAGAAACTTTATAGCGAGCATAAATAACGCGATTACGCGATGATCCGTGACAAATCCGTAGACATTAAGGAACGCAGCGGTGAGAAATTGTACGGCGAGATGGAATCTTTCGCAGACAAAGTTTATACAGCGACGCACACATGCGCCGTCGTCTCGCGCGCGGACATCAATTTTTCATTCATAAACAAGGAGAGGGCCAATTACCATACTCGCGTCGTACAATTAAAACGCGGGTTTCTAAGACGAAAGAGAGAGAAAGAGAGAGAGAGAGAGTAGAGAGATATTCGTCGTGGATTATAGGAGGGAGAGAGGGATAAGTTGAAGCACGGCGGAATTTACGTTTATACACCAGCCTAAAGATAAATGAATCCTCGTTAGGTCGAGCACGATGAACCCTCGTTTGCATCATTCCCGTGGCTCTCGATCAAAGTGAAACTTCTTGACTTCCCGATGTCGAGAGAGCGGCATATATTGAACCCGGCGACCTTCAAAGGGTCGTTTGAAGCGCATCGAAAGGTGTGCTCTTAATGTTTTACCACCGATTCCGCCCGAGCGCGATCGCTGACGTTACCATAACGATCCCCCCGGTGTTGCCGTTTCCCTCCCCCTCCCTCCTGGACGTCCGCAATTTATTTTCGAGAGCAAATCGTTTTAACGAATACGTACGCACGCTTGCACGGAGTCGCGGCAAGGTGAAGTTGCGTAAGCGTAAAACTACGATCACGCGAATCCTATTTGTCCGTTTTGCGTTGATTATGGGACGTACAAAGAGCTCGTTTATCCAGTCCCCCCGAGGTGCATTTGGCAGCGCGAGACTTTGAATGGCAACGTAATATCGGAGAGAGAAGTGGTCATAACTACTTTACTGACCGTAAATGGTTCCGCGCTCTTCCACAGTTTAGGATCTCGTATTTCGCAATAAGTTGAACGTCCTATGTATATATATTTGGTGGCCGATAATATGTCGAATGTAACATGCATTCTCGAGAATGTGTGTATGTGGATATATTCGCTTTTCGCATCAACGTCGAAAGATGGATAAATTGCAAGTGTGTCGCGTGTACGTTATTTCTATTTCGAGTTAAATTTGAAGCGACTGACGTCGCTTAATTGATATCGAATAAAGGAGCATAAAAATGTATAAAATTAATGGATTGCATATTGACATTAGCGTTTATTTTTTGAGAATACGTAACGACCGGCAAAATAAGAAGAGAAAAAGAGAGAGAGAGAGAGAGAGAGAGAGAGAGAGAGAGAGAGATCGGTAAGATTGAAGAGAATTATACTCTCCCGCAACAATAGCGGCAAAATGATGCGGCCATTCATTCAATGCTTTTACGCGTCAATATATTATCATCAAACCTCCCCGAAATGACAAAACAATTTTATAGATGAAAGATCTGCGTGCGAGCGATGTAATAAATCATCGGTTTCATACACACGGCAAAAGTGGCGATGTCATCGATACGTTTTCAGCGCGTGTTTTTCACACGTGATAATAAACGAAGAATTTCCCCGGCCGGGAGAAAGTCGCGCGTTCCCCCACGCGATACCGGAACCGGATGTTTCTGTCGTCGGTTGTGTTTTTTTCGCCCCCTTTTCGCCCGGATATCATGCGCGTATCTAACTTTGACCGTGACTCAGCCGCCATTCACGTTACATCAAAGAGGGAACGAAGAATATCGCGTGCTCAAGTCGGGCCACTGCATCTCTCCAAACATCAAAATCCTCTTTCATTAACACAAACGTGTTCCTCTACCCCCCGTTAAGACGCTGCTTCCCCTACGAAAGTTATATTGTATAAATTTATTCGATCCCGCGTGGGGGAGAAAATCGATATATATTGAATCACGTTGCGAAGAATATTGTGAAAATTTGAAATAATTGCCGATATGCAATTTGGTGACAGTTTTTCACAGAGAGAGGAGGAAGAGGAAACGAGTAAATTTGGAAAAGGCCACCACTCAGGCCAGAGCGGAGAAAATTATCCGCAATGTTGACACCTGACAGTGACAGTCGTCACTACCACGCGCCCTTCTGTTGACGCGTGGCGTGTTACGCGTTGCGCGTATCCCACCTACGGACACGTGGCCGTGCACGTGTGCGTGCGGACAAATTTTCCGTCATTATATCGGACTGGGCCAATTCGAAGGATCGCTCGCTCGAGGGAGAACTGTCGTCGAAGAAGAAGACAGTCGCGAAAACTGCTGATCGGGCGAGAATTGTACGATTCTCTCCCGATCGGCATCAATTTGCGAGTCATCGACACTCCGATAATCGTTACGGACAGGTTTCCAGCGCCGCGAGGCCGTCAATTTCCTGGGATATGTTGCGCACACAATAATCGTACATTATTACACGATCCGCAGCCGAATGATCTGCAGAAACGGCTGCATCGGGGTATAATATCGACATGATTTCGCTATATACTCTCCGCGCATTCCCAGAATGCTTCGCACCGTCTCGGAACGTCAATCACAGCGTCACGCGCAATTGTGATCGCAATAATTAAGCAACTTTGGATTAATAAAGAAGATTTAATTATTTATTATTAAATTTTGATGAAATTTTCACATTTTATAATTTCTCTCAAGTGTAATTTTTTTTTTTTTTTTTCTACTTTGATAACGCTATTTTGTATCGATGAGCACATTTCGATATTTCCTCTCCCGTAAAAAATTCACACTCCAAGCATATTTTCTATTGGCTATCTTTACGAGAGATATGCAAAATAAAAAAAAAAATTTCTTAACTGTGTTTTACATTAAAAAATCGATCATGATCAATAAAGTGAGGATAAAGCGAAGATAAAAATGAACGTATTTTCCCTTTATTCTTCTTGGCGATATCCCCGGTTCCCGTAAGCCCGGAGTCTTTCCCACTTTAAATTCAGGTTTTCACGATCGATTGGCCGGCTTTGCAGTCACGATATACCATTACTTGCTGGCGCGCGTTAGGAGTTGGATGACTTACGCGAGCGCGAGCTTTACGAGTTAATGCAACGCGAAAAGCTTTGTAATGCAATAACGACAACTAGCAAAGGCAGTGGCGTGAGACTGCGCGCAAGGCCAAGAAATTACGAGCCTTCGAAGTGTGAGCGCAACTTATTTAGATAAGCCTCGTAAAATTATAGCTGGAACTGCGTTACTTGTATCACGTGTACGCGTTCTCTGTTAACATATTCTCGTATTGTGCGAATATTATCTTATTCTCAATATATATTGTGCATTTTTATGACAGTATTAATGTTTCAATCTCTCCATATATGTCGTGATATTGAAATTAATAAGATTAATTCGTTAATTTTTATTCTTAATAAATACTCGCGACAATTAATTGTGTTCTTCCCCGCTTTTACGTCAAATGGAAAATTAAATTTATCATTCGGAAGTCATTCATCCGATCTCAATTCCGCGCGAATAAATCTGGAACGACGCCGCGGAGAAACTGCGCTATGCATCTCGCACGTCTCGTTGGATCTCGCAAAGTACATGAACCGTCAACTTCCGTTCGCGGTATTCCGACGTATTAACGGGAACACGGCATGTGGAAATCGTTTAGGGCTACGGAAACGCCATGTTAAGTTTTATAGAAGAGGTAGCGCGCGCGCGGAGAACATTCCATTAATTCCTGGCGTTTCATCGGCTCAACTTCCGTCCTTTCAACGTTGACTGAAGTTGGGAGGGGGCGAGCGTTACGTTTTCATCTTGGAAGGTGCGCCTGAAAACAGCGTATATGCCGCAAGAGCGTCCAGAAACTTGGAACGAAAACAAGGTCGGCCGATTAGAATCTTGTCGAACAAGTTGGGAAAATTATCGAGCTCGATTATAAGCAACTGCATGGGAGTTACGCGAAACGAAAAGACGTATAAGCTAAAACGTAGAGAGGAATTCTCGCGAATTCGCGATGATGTTTTTCACGATAAAGTGTTGATCGCGTGTGTGATCGTAACATATTACATAATTTTTATTATTATATTTGGTAATGTGTTGCATAATGGTCGAATTAAAAGCATTTGTTTTGAAAACAGAACGCTTTACCGTGCGCGTATTACGCGCGACATCATACTGCAATAATTACTCCATAATGTTTCTCGAATAGATTTTCATTACCGCAGCATCATCGTACATTAAAGTTAATCAAATAGCACGTAGATGCGAAATTCTTTCACGAGCGTAATGTACGAAATGCGCTGTAACACATATGCGCTTTTGGTTTAAAAGTTAATACAGTGAAGCCAAATTATTCATTGTATTTACATTGATAATCGAATATTATCGTGTATTATCGTTTTAAACATATGCTGATAGTTATTGTTTTCTGACTCTCTTTGATATGTATATTATAAAATAATCCGTTATCACACACGCATTTGTATAATTGTGTTCGCACGTATATTATTATTAAAAAAAAAAAACAAAACAAAACAAAACAATCACACAATTTGCGGAAGAATCGGCATGACGCGAAATCGATCAATCAGTTTTTTTTCTTTTTTTCTTTTTTAATTGTTCGTGACGGAATCAGCTCTCGCAAAATTGTACACATGTGTGTACAATTTATTCATCGGAGTCATTTCAATATAAGTGCACTTTGATACATCGCTAACGAAACGAGCTTGTTATAATGTGCTGCGCGCGGAAAAGCACTCCACTATTTAGAACGTTTCGGTGCACGTAACTACTAAATAAACTACTAAAGTTTAAACCCCAGTTGCGGTTCGACTTGGCCCTGAGGCGTATCTGGGTTAATCGACGTCGATGAAATTCTGAAACGAAGTTACGAGTGCTGCGGTCGAGCGCGAACGTTTCAGCATTGGTAAAATCCGTTAGAAATAGGACGGCCAGACAATTGGCAAAAGGATTTTGCTCGATTACGTGTAACGGCGGAGAACGATCCTAAAACTATATATATATATCATATTTACACCTATTTGTAAGTATTACACAACGTAGCGATTGTACATCTGTTATATAAAGCCTGGAAGAGCATGTCGATATGTTTTCATGGTTTTAGCGACAAGTTTAACGACTCTATTTATTTCGACATCCGTAAACAGAATGGTAATGCAGAGTTGAACAGTTCGACAAAAATGTATGTAACGAGATACGCAATTGCAAAAACACTGTAAAATAAAATAAAAAGGTTTTTGTACATATAGTTGGAAGTACATTATTACAATGCCGTTACTTCTCGTAAAAAAAATGTCACCGTACGTAATTGTCATCTCGCGCGGTATTTCAGAATTTTCTTATTAGCGTCACTTAACGCAAGCAAATCCTATTTAACTCTCGGTCAAATAACGAAACAAAAGAACGTTTGTACACGTTACATATACACATATATAGATAGGACAAATTTCATTTTTCCATCGAATGTTTCCACTTTTAAATCCAATAAAATCACTTTTAGTCCGTACTAACAACTCAGATTCGACCCCGTGACCGCTTGTATCTATGATCTATTTGTCCTCTTTTTTTTTTTTTTTCACTGTTTGCAGTTTTTTGGTTTTCAACGTGAAATATTCCGTCGATCAATGACCTTTTGCCGACTTTATCAACGATTGCGGACTGTCCGCGGGAACAACGTACGCGAGAGACGAGCGATTTATCAATTTTCAGACCGCCTGTTCCGCTGTATAAAATATCATCCACTCGTTTGCTCCTCCTCGTCGGGGATAGCTCGTGCGATCGCCCAGGGCTACCCGCGGGATAATAATTATTATTTCACGCGGTTAACGAACGAATTGTGTCACGAGCAATGCCCGAACACGTTCGTCGGTCGCGAGAGGGAGAGAGAGAAAGAGAGACAGAGGGAGAGAGAAAAAAAAAGAGGAATACCGGTCGGATGTTACGAGGATGGAAAAAGAAAAATGCGCGCGCTACC
The DNA here is from genome assembly GCA_014825475.1 of Pseudomyrmex flavicornis. Lineage (NCBI taxonomy): Eukaryota > Metazoa > Arthropoda > Insecta > Hymenoptera > Formicidae > Pseudomyrmex > Pseudomyrmex flavicornis. The sequence continues at coordinate 15,520 of QVNW01002341.1, forward strand.
TCGCGTAATTACCGTGGAACGTGAAATTCGAAAATCCTGATTGGCGTGCGTTCCCCAGGAAAGAGTCACGTTTGGCAAATTTTTGCAGCCCCCGATCACCGCCGCGCGCGCGGCTCTCCATTTTCAATAACTTTTTTCCTTTCAATAGCTGATCCCGGTCCTCCGATATTTATTATCACGGAACTGAGCGACACTTGCTAGATATATGTGATTTACTGAAAAAGCTTCGCGAGCGGGAAATGTCGTTTTCGTTTTAAACGTCGCGGTGGAAACGGTTTTAATAATTCACCAATGAAATTGTCACTCACATCAGAGTACAATGTCAGAGTACAATGTGGTACACATTTCTATCTCTTTCTTTCTTTCTCTCCCCATTATTATTGCAATAAGATGTACGTAATGTAAATATATAAATGATCGTTAAGTGCGTCATTGCATTTTTTTTTTTTTTTTATTGAGCAAATTGCAAGTTATGCTTACTTGACACAAAATTTGTGTAAATCTCGCGTGTTTATTATCACTGATTATTAACTCTGCCTCGCTACATGATAGCAGTTCAATTACTATTTATTAGCGATCGACCTGAGCACTGTAGACACGTTTAAACTACTAATTACTAATTTGTCAATCAATTCGCTTTGATTTTCCTGAGAACATATAGGTATTTGGATTAATTTTATATTATACTTCAATCGAGTAGAATGAAATATTTAATATCTCGATTCGTTTGCGTTTACTTTATATCGTTTTTGTCTGATTTATTTGTTGCAAGATAAATAGCTAATTTTATCAAGAGGCACGGTAGTGCCTCGCGCCAAGTCCACGCGCAATGATGTTGCGCGCGACCAACGCGAAGCACTCCGTGTCTCTATTACGCGAAAAAATGAGTAAATTTGACATATTTGTGACAAAATGAAATGTTTATATTGCAGTAATGACTGAACCAATCGACTTCGTTTTACTCTCAATCAATTCAAAACAAAAAATAAATACAAAAAGTATATTCGCGTTTTTTTGTCTGTGTGTTCTGTGATCGGAGATATTTGAAGATAAAGTTTTGACAGTAAGAAATTTACGTTTTAAGAAACGTGGTCGTTGTTAGACCAAAAAAATGTTAATAAAATAAAAAGAAGACATAGTATTTGTGCGCGGGTACTTGGCGTCTGTTTTTATCTTTTTTTGGAAAGGTAAAAGTTTTTCGAAATATAGGATACTGAATAAGTCAGCATATAAGTACGAGTATTCCATGCACAAAGTCGTTGCGTAGCTTCTCATTTGCCAAGTTAAATATTTGTTAAATCTTTATTTAACGTTATTTGTTAAATCTTTAACAAAATAAATTTTTTATGGAATATTAAAAATTTAACGTAGATCGCGTCGATATACAAAATATTTTTGTTGCAATAGTACGTAGTAATACTACTATACTAAGTAGCGTTTTGAACAGGAATAAGATTTGTCTATGCAAATATCATAATATCGCATATCAATACATATATCGCATATCGATATATATCGCATATCGATATATATCGCATATCGATATATATCGCATATCGATATATATCGCATATCGAT